>QEYB01000864.1:0-14979 GCA_017562135.1 Dipylidium caninum
AAAAGAGAGAGATACTTAAAATGGCAATAATATGATCTCCCACTTAAAATAATGTCTTATACGAAACGGGCAAAAGGCATTTAATTTCGCTCGCAAAATAATGAGCAAGAACAAAATGATGATGTTCCAGTACTGAAGCACAATTGTTGATGAAAGTGCAGTTCTTCGAAACCTCTTTCAGTCCGTCTCAAACTCGGATTAGAGTGGCAGAAATGTGAGTCCCATGTGTTGAGAATGTTGCCGAAATTGCAAAGGCAGTTCGCAACGACGTAACAAAAGATTTTAATCCAAGCTCGACTGCCAATTGTTCAGTGAAGACCGACTGCACTTCTTTTCTTCACCTTCGCGATCAGCACACGAGCGCGTAGAGCTCACGCGAGCTGAGAACACAGTAGTCGCTCGCGTGGGTAGACCGTCATTTTAGGCCAGCCAACTGACATTTTCGCGTTGTTGAATATCAAATTGGAACGAGGTGCGGTGGCTGCCTCCGTCCGATTATTCGCAATCGCGCATCCTCGTCGACCTCGTCGCACCGCTCAATGCGGTGCATAGAAGTCTACATCTCGCGTTATTCAACCTCGAGAGTAAATCAACATGTCCGGCGACATGGCCTTAACAGACGCAAATAAGGACCAGCCGCCAAGTGCCACATCTTGTGGGGAAGGAATTGATCGTGGGAAGACGAGTGAACCACCAAAGTAAAATCTTCACTTCCTAGTGACGAACTTGTCCTCTCTGCGTGTGTCGAAGTGAGGTGGAAAGTGGGGCCTGTCTTTCCTGCTATCCGACCAACTGCGGTGTGCGAGTTTGGCGGACACTCAAGAGGACTTAATGCTCGAGCGTGCGTCAATCCAGGCGCCTCGTCCGTGTCAAGTGAAGTTCGCCAAGGAGGTGGGTGAGCCGGCATGGAGGCATTCTGTGCTACTGCATTTGGAGACTCGTCGAAGCGTCCAACCCCTCGGGGATTTAAGGCCATGTCCACGTCCACGCTCACCCCACAGCCATGACGAGGGCGTTTCTTCTGCCTGTCACACCGCCTCCGCCCACTAACAAACTGACAACGTAGAAAAATGTTTTTGTGTCTCCGCGACATGCATCGCAGTTACCGCAAAATAACTTGTTGATGCTCAATTTCACACAAGGGGGGAGGGAAGGTTGGGAGGGGTTGGGGAGTGTTTGGAGCAGATGCAATTCTCGAGCGGCCAGAGTTGAATGCGTGGAATTTTGGGAAACAGGACTGTGTCTCCAACCAATTTTTTCTTCTGTCCTTTGCATTTGAAAATTTACAGAAAACAACGTGGGTGCTACTCACAAACGGAGAGAGAGGGAAAGGAGAGGAGAGAGGGGAGAAAGGTGGGAGTTTGCGAAAACAAAGCAATGAGATTCGCCCCTCCCCAGACCGACGGGAGCATTTCCAATCTGAAGGCTGGTGAGGGAAACCATAGAAAAAGTGACTCTCGATGAAGATCGCGCCTTCTGTGCTAGTTTACTCTATACCCACCTTCAGCAGACGCAATTGCGTTTGCACGGTCTCTGATCCGAGCTTCCCTAATCACTTATCTAATTGCACTACTCGCCCTTAGCTCATCCAGTAATTGTTGGCAACATCAAGTAATTTTTCCTAATTTTACTATATTCATGTGTTTAATCGTATTTTTCGTGATTTGCCAATACAGACTTCACTTTATATACTCCCACCTCGATTTTCCACACCAACGATTCACCCAAAGTCTATGGTCGATTTGGCTGGACACAACTTGGCCACAGCCCAATCAGCGGCGCGGTGCCGATGAAGTGCGCGGCTGTGCCGCCCTTTCAGCCCGTGTTTAGTCGCGCCTGAGGCGGCTTTCAACTGTTAGTCTTCGCAGCCCATTGCAAACTCACAGCGTCGGTAAATCAGGCTTTTCTTTGTGTCTTGTGCCATGGGCATCCCAAACTGGGACTGGTTGAATTCCTTGCCCTGTGCCATGTGTTGCCTCGGTGGGAGTGCTTTTAGCATTGGCGGACTGGTGTGAAAACCTATGCAATGTATTTTGCATTGGTTAGCGATGTGCTTTAAAGGAACACCCGACCAATGAGTCGTGTCAACAGTGCGGACACGAATCACGTTGTTTGGGACTAAATACGTTTGATGGTTGGAGGTGAGAAAAGGCAGCAAATGATTTTCCTCCGGAAATCCTCGAGTTCTATCGCAGGATCGCACCGAAGTCGCAGGAAAATTCAGCGATCTCGGTGAAACCGCTGTCAAATCGTCGAGTTCCACTGTTCGCGAGTCGTTTGCAATTTCTCAGCGAGTGAATTAACCGACTGCCACGTGGACAACTCACAGAAGACCTCCTGTGACGAACCCTGGCATGGCAATTTCGGTATCAATGTTCACCATCTCTGCCCCTTCCCGGCTGAAAGATCACACTCTCGTAACCTGTTTTTAACTCCCGCGCGCGAGTTCTCGAGTAGACGCTGCAGACATTCGAACAATGAGCAATGTTTGGGAGGAGTGAACGCCTTCTGAGCTAGTTGCTCCAAGCGGTGCAGTGCAGTGGTGTATACCTTTGTTGGTGAAAAATGGGGAGTTTTAAGTAGCGTGTGTTTTGCGGTAGTAGACTTTCTGTAGTTTAACTTTCCATGGCAGATGCGAGCTTGTTTTCACAAAGTTTTTTTGTTTTTTTTTTCTGAGGAAGTGGTTGTTCCTCTCTAATTTGTTCGGGTGGAAGGATCCTCGACACTCAGCAATTCCCCTGTGGAGGTTGTAAGGTGGCAAAATTGACGCCGATTTTTGGAGACTCCGGCGGCCAGTGTTTCAAAACTCCCCATATGGCTTCATTAAGCCCCTACAGGAGACGCGCAGAACCAACCTCACCCAAGCGCTTTTCCCGTCCTCCACGAGCGAGCCTGTGTGAACGCGATGGACTAGAGCACCGAAGGGAGTTAGAGCATGAACATTCAGCATACCGGTGCGAGGCTCGGAGAACGCACCCGAGACTAGAATGCTTGCATCCAAACACACCATTGATAGAATGGAGAGCTTACCTCAAGGTCTCAATACGATCTCTGCGCGGTGAAGCGAGTCCGCATTCACATCTCCCACCGTATCGCTTTTGAAATACGACTGAGCGATCTCTACTGGCCCAACTCCGGTTCATCGGCGTTGGTCCTCACTGACTTCCAAAAATCACGCCACACTTGACCTGCGGGACACGAAAAGGCGAGTGGAGCTCGCAGGAAGAACTGTCGTGTTTTTGCGTGCCACAGATGAAATCAACGGAGGTGAACACATGTGCCAAATTTCCACCTCCATTACCCTAGCCGTCGACAGAAAAAACTCCATCCGGGTGTCTCTGACGAGTGTCTACCACGTCACCGCCGCGCACACCACCAACGTGGCCAACGTACCAGTCTCCGCGACTGTCCCTTTTCACACTCTCCCTCAGGCTCAGGCTGAGGCTGAGGCTCAGGCTAAGCCCCAACTTGTTGCCCCGTGTTCACAGAAATGCAGGCCCGCTTGTCTGGAAATAACGTCTCAAGGTGAGGGATGCTACCGTCTGCCAACAAGCCCAACTGCAACTGCTATCACCGAGAGGACTCTTTTCCCCGCCTCATCCACACGAGCAGAAGGCATTGCTGTTGACAGGGTTATGTTCAACAAGGAGAACACACCACTCTCCACTGCAGTGAATTACTTCGCGGCATAGTTTTGACATTTTACACTCAGTCTAAATACGGTGTTTTCAAGGGCCAATCGCACCACCCGGCCACTTTGGCGCTTTTGACGCATCGACTAACCTTGGCCCGAGCTTGCTTGTACCTGGCATTTCATACAGGTTGATACTCAAGTCTCAGCGAGGGAACGCGGTCACCTCCACCCTACCCGCCGTCTTCTGCCTTTGCGTGTCTGCCCTGGGGCGAGGAGACGCATCTAGAAACCCGTGGATTTGACTAGGCCCAGAGAAGAGAAGAGAAGAGAAGATCGGTTGGGTTTGGAGCACAATGTTGGGTAAGCGAAACACACGTATGAAAGTATGGGAACCGGGGAGGACAGCTCAGTCCACGTTTGTTAGGAGGCGGTTAAAGACCGTAACACCTACCACTGCCGCCACTCAGTTATAGGGACTTCACTGCCTCTTCATTTTCCTTCTTTGGTGGGAGGCGTTCAAAGAAATACATTTTTACCTCGTCTGGATAAAGCCGTTTGTAGATACTCATCATATAGGCCTCTGTAGTGCCCTTCTCTCCCAAAGGCTGCTTCCCTGCCTCGGTGCATTCCACCTCGACCTCAGCACCATATCTAATGCCTGGCGTTAGCTGTTGGAACCCATTGCGAATGTTGACGAGACTATATTTCCCACGACATTTGTCGCTTAATTTCAGGTGCTTCATTGTTTCCTCTATTTCCGCCACCAAATCGGGACTTAGTTGTTCAGTTTCAGCGTGATGCTCGTTTTCAGCCGCCATTTGCGCTGCGGAGAATGAAGCGACAGCGACGATCACCATCACGAGGACTGTCCCAGTAAGCATTGCAGTTGCGAATTCCTCTGTGACTGCACTCAAAGGCACGCATGCTTATAATGTTGCCGCCAGCCAATCGGCGTTCTATCTCAAGGTCACTTTCGGCCAATAGAAGTGGCACTACTTTCTTTGTTTATCCACACCATTGGCGCAAAGTACGCAGATAGGAAGAACTTTGTGTAAAGTAGAGGAGTCAACGGTTACATTAGCTTCTAGCCTGAGCCACTAAATAACCAGGATGCTGACACTTAGCCAAGAGTGCATTATTACTCCTCTGCTATCAAACTGCCTGACCCCATGGGGTGGGTTGTTTTTGCACTCATCACCCACTTCAGTAGAAGGGGACAAAATTGTGAGTGAATTTGCTATCCGGGGACCAAAAGAATCCCCAATCGGGCGGTTCCCTCCCGCCAATCAAACACTGCCAATCGGCAGCCGGCAATTTCAGAGCACCTGCAAAGGGCAGTAGTGCCCTTCACGAGGCTACAGAGTGACATTGACGCTAACTAGGGAAAAGTAACAAGTACAAACTAATTCACTCATTTTAACGTTGTTTGCTGAAGAGTTTGGCTGCGGTGTCGCAATCATCTTCTTTTCACTGCATTACGTCTTATTGAGGGGCATAGGCGAGGCGAGAGGTGGTGCAGATCGGGCATTTCACCAGTCCACTTATGGTATAGGAGGGTGGGGGCTGGCATCGACGATACCTTTGGTGAGCGGGTCTCAGTGTAAAGTCGGTCTTTCAAAAGGAGCCTCAACCGCGCGCGTCCCGTAGTCTTTTCCCTTCTCGCACGCACGTGCAAGCCTTTCGAGAACGGCTCTGCGAGCACCACCTATTGGAGAGACACGGCAACAAGCCCGTGTTGGGAGCTGCTGGCAAAACAAGTCCTCTCTACTGCCTTCGAGGCCATGTCTCGGTCCCGGAGCCTCTCGTGGCGTCGCACTTGGGCCTACTGTTGCTCACATACCCAACTGACGCGCCCACCAACACCCTCGAAGTGCGACAACGGCGCGTGTGGAGGATATTCACGTGTAGCCGTGGAGAGCCTCCTCGCCTTCCGCCTCCACGTCGATCCACGGGGCAGTCGATTTGCATTTGGTGCCCGAGATTTTCCTCCCTTTTCCCTCCCTCCCCGAAGATGAGCGAGTCAGGCGCTGACAGGGTAATCACCTCAGTCAAAGAGAGTCATCTTTGGACGCCTTTTTCCACTTTCGTCGCCGCTCAACTGGTCGCACGAACGACCACGCCCAGTGAATGCGCGGTCGTCGTAGTCACTCGTCTGCCGGTCGTTTTCACCAGGATGCGCGTCGCGCTCCGCACTGCCTCGTGTCCTGAGCGCAGGTGTGGCCGCCTTCACACCCCGTGGGCACTGGGTCAGGACCTCCACTCACTTCACACTCTCGTGACGCAGAAGGAAACACGGCGGCGAACGCTGACGAAGCAAAAGTCATGAGCTGAAATGCATTCGGCCAAATCTGCTTTTTTATTGGGGCTTTAAGTGCCAGTTCGAACACACCCCAGATCGTGAATTCGCAAACACACAATGGCACGCGTGAAAGAGTACAGACTGAACGAATCCAAGCGTAGCATCTTCGCCTCAGCTTTACACCCTACTTCTAATACCACGACCTTCAATTGAAGCGCCTTACAGTTCTGCCAAACAACCTCATTCATTGCGATGATCGAAGAAGTGTCCGTTATTAGAATTTGACTATAAATGAACAGACGACACGAGGGTGTGAAAGGCAGTCAGTCGAGTGTCCAGTCGACGCTCCTTTTACCAGTGGGATGCGACATGAACAGACGGCGGCGGTCGCCTTCTCGTGGTGCCACCCACAGAGAGGTCGCGAGCCCGTTAAACTGACAAGTTGCCAAGGCGCTGGAATTGTGGCGAGTTATTTTCAGTGGAAAGAGAAGGACGGGACCGAGCTTCGTCTCGAGTGTGAGTGCACCACTGAACCGTTGCACGGCTGTCAGGCTGGGAGAGCACCTCGCCACATTAGACCACCATTGTCGACCCCACACGCGGTCAAAATCACCGTCCACCGACGAACCAACAGGATAAAGTGTCCCACCGTTGATGATAAGCGATGCCGTCATTTCAGCAGAGGCTTTTCACACACTCGGTTAACGCCTTCGTGTTCGTATTTCCGGAGTGGGGGACGCCAAACGCGTCCACAACGTTGGCCCGTTAAAACAAACAACTGAGTTCTGTCGTGCGAGCATAATCAAAGAGATGGAAATGAACTGTGGAGCGTGTTACGCCTTTTTCACATTATGAACTTTGAAATTTGGCAAGTTGTGAGTAAGCCGTTTCAAGCCCCCAGTAGACGGCCGGACTGAAAATAATTTGTAAAATTTCACAACACTAATATCGTGTGAAGCCAGTAACAGAATATACAATCCGGAATGCTTTGCATGTGATAAAGACGTTGGGGGAGGCGAAGTGGATCGCCGTTCGAATTGTGGTATTATGGAGCAGAATTGGGTAATCATTTGTCAACACTCAGAAACCAATGGTGGAAACGTGGACGACTGTGACGCATGACGTGTGCTTTCGGTTACGGCGTCTAGTAACTTGTCTTTATGTACTCCATAGATGTGCTTAGTCATGATGCTCCTAACGCTAGTCGGACTCACCTGCACTTCACTCTGTCGCGCATATCACCACGTCGCTGACCGCGGCCCCTACGATGAGTTGAGCTCCGAGGAGATCCGTACGGCCTTCCAGAACCTCGGCAATCACTGCGGCACAGCAAATACAGAGGGCGCATTTTTCGTGTCCTCCGATGTCAGCCTCACCCCTGTGCCAACGCAGGCTCGTACTCGGGCAATTCACATCGCCCTCGAGGTTCCGCCTAAACATCATCGCCACGCTGGCAACTTTTCCCGCTTCGCCAGAGTCGCGCTCTACACTGCTGGTGCCAAGTTTGTCGAGGAGTACCTTGTGAGTACCCTGAGCGATCATCCTAACGTTACTAAGTTGCGGAGAATAGCCGCGTTGAAACGTCCGGTTGACGAAGTGGAGGCAGACCAGTTAGGCTACTTCCTTCATCGCGCCTTCCGTGGACCATTTGGGCAATTTTTGAGAAAGTACTACGGAGCCACTTTCATGTACGCTGGAGAGAATGACCAACAAACTCCACTTTGCGCCCGAGCCGAGCTGAAGGCAAAAGGCGGAAGGCCGGCCAACTTGCCCTCGTGCTTATCAGCAATGTACGCGTCTCCTCGGGTCACCATGGCGGAACCGCAGAGGCGGGTGACGGTATTTCGCCTCTCGAGATTCGTTCCTCCCTACAATCAACATCCCACGGATATAAACATTAAGGTCAGTAGTGTCGTTTATTTCCTCTCCGACATTCGTGGAAGCATTTACGGCAAAAGTGCGCCGATCGCCGTGGGGTTAAACTTCTTCACAGCAGTGGGTTCTTACAGTAGTTTGCGAGGCTGCAAGGCATGAGAGAATGTACTGGAGCCTGCGTGAGTCCATATCACCGGCCTTCTCCTCGTCCTGCCTAGAGGCACTTGGCACGTCTGTTGAGGTGACGTCGTGTAGTGATGGTGATGATGGAATGATGATGATGATGATGATGAGGAGGAGGAGGAGGAGGAGGAGGAGGAGGAGGAGGAGGAGGAGGAGGAGGAGGAGGCACAGGCATTCGGGTCACATTTGACGGTGGTGTATTTACTCTTTCCTAAACATCGCCTCGAGCTTCGCAAACACACAATGGCACGCGTGAAAGAGTACAGACGAACGAATCCAAGCGTAGCATCTTCGCCTCAGCTTTACACCCTACTTCTAATACCACGACCTTCAATTGAAGCGCCTTACGTTCTGCCAAACAACCTCATTCATTGCGATGATCAAAGAAGTGTCCGTTATTAGGACTTTGACTATAAATGAACAGACGACACGAGGGTGTGAAAGGCAGTCAGTCTATGGAATATATAATTACAAGTTACTAGACAAATCTGTTTAGAGGGAATAAAAAGTCTCTGCTCACTGCACACGAGGACATCGCAACATCTCTCGACAGCCTGGACCTCTTCCTTCGTTGTCGGCCTCCTCAGTGCGCCCGACTGACGTCGGCGGGGTGAGAAGCCTCGCAGTCGCGATGTGGCGCCTCCTCGTAGCCCTTTATCCACTGCTCTTCCTGAGGAAAGAATGAAACGGCGGTGGTGACGAATGTCGCATGTCGTGCGGGCTGTTGTCTTATCGTGTCAGGCGAGTGGCCGACTGTCGTTGGGCCCTTCGCCTGAGAGAAACATTTGGGAGGAAATTGGCCCCCCCCTCCAAGGGGAGAAGTGGTCTGCGCCCTGCGCTTGCTTGCTTGCTTGCTTACTCAGGCCAAACGGAGCCTTCTTACGCCGACACAGAGACGAGATGGGGAAGGAGGGCACAGACTCGAAGTACGCGCGAATGGGGCGGGGCGGGGCGGCGATGTGATGAGGCTGGCGAGAAGAGCGACGACGCCACGGTTGCACTTGCCTGGCCGTCGTCAGCCCCACCCGCTTTCAGCTCACCCCAAACCGCCAATTAGCCAATCGTGTGGGGAGCACTGTGAGAGCCTCTCCTCCACCACAGCCCAACTCGTCGTGCCACCCACGCGTGCTCAGAGCCAAAGCATCCCAGCAGTTGCTTTGTGTGGATTAAAGTAGAGTGTGACAAGAGGACTAACGCTGGTGGTGAAGACGCTGCCGGTAGACGCGAGGCTGTCGGGCGCGTGGGGGAAGAAGTTGTGCGGTTTCAGCATGAAGCCCAATTGGGCGCCCTTGCTGGGAGTCTGCGGCATGTCCTCGTTCACCGGAATGTGAATGAAGCCCACGGTTATCCACATCACCACATCCTGAAGGGAAAAAGTGCCATGAAGGAGGCTGGCCGACAACGACGCGGCCGACAGTGGGTGGAGACATTTCATGGCCCTCTTCGGCCCTAATCAAGCAGCAGTTTGGTAAGCGGCGTGTAATGTCTTCTCTGCAGGGAAGGAAGAAGAGGGCAAACAAGCACTAACAAAATGTTCACCCACACCATCAAGGCTTTCATTGGTGCTGAATGTGGCGAAGTCGACTACTGGACTGGTCAAGTCGACGCCGTTGTAAATGGAGGAGGCGCGCACTTCGTCCTCCTTGTACCTCGTCAGCCAGAGGCTCTTTCTACGGAGGGGAGTGGAAGAAGTGTGAGGCGAGGCCAAGGAGAGAGGCTGGGAAGACTTAATCCTCCCTGCGTTGGCAGCCCCAACATTCTGTGTAGCGACTGGAGGCCACGCTGGCACGACTAGCAGGGAACGCTGTTGCTCCTTCTCCGTAATCTTGAAGTCCCACTCTCGTGACCGTAAACAACCTCGCCTTCACTTTTTAAATACCTACTTTGTCCACGTTGTAAGCTGAAAATTCACTGCTTCTAACGTGTGAAAGGACACATGCAAGAGACGATTACTTAGGTGTTTTGATCTCTCCCTAGAAACTCACCGTTTCGCCTCGCAAGGGCTGGAGGCGAACACGTTGAGCAGCACTGCATGGACTGCGATTTCACGCTCAGTTGTCGAAGGGGCTTGAAAAGGCTTTTCCGCTGCCAGGCAATGCGGTGGGTGAGGACGGACGAATAATTCATTAATACTGGCTCTTCGCGTCAGCGGTTGTGTGTCCCTTGTGTCATATTCGCAAAACACTTTACTCAAATAGCCTCTATCCTCAAGGACGGATGTTACCTCTCTTTCCATGCCGTAATTTGTGACTTGAAATCAAACCTACTGACTAAATATCAGTAGCAAGAACAACGCCCGTGCATTACTTCGTCAATCTGGAACGTACGTCTTCAAGCTTATTAAAGAAGTAATCCCCATAAGATGCATCAGTAAAGTGATCATCCACTCGCGTTGGCAGTGAGCGAGTCAATGGAAAGAGGCAAATGATGAGGAAGTCGTTGGTGGAGAGCCTCACCTCGACAGCGCGAGCGCACCTCGAGGGGAGCCACTAGGCTGTGTGACTGACTGATTGTCCGGCTAGAGGAGGACGCTCACCGTATCCAGGAGAAGGAGCGAGAGGAGTTTGTCGACACCATCGCTTTGAGAGGGGACAAATTGACGACCTGCAGACATCGAGAGTCCTCGTCGCCGCTCAGACAGATGACGGTGAGGGCGGTGGGGTCGCACCCCTCCACCTGGCCCTCGCGCTCCGTCGCCAGCCTCCCAACCGCCATGTTCATTCGGTCCAGGCCCTCCCTCTCGCCCTCCGCGTGCACTTGAATTCTCTTCACCTGAAGCAGAAATACATGTCAGTGAGGCACAGCCCTCATAGCGACCTCCTCCACCTCCCAACTCACAGTGTTGTTGACTCCCAATGCGTCGACAAAGAAGAGGAAGTAGTGGGTGTGGAGACTGAGGCGCAGGTCTAGTCGGGGCGAGACGTAGCCGTAGAGACTGTGGTGGGAAGTTGGCACCTCCACGTGGATGTAGCCGGAGGGGACCACGTAAGTGGCGAACCTTCCGTTGGGCGAGAAGACGTTCACGAAGGCGTACTGGTAGTTGAAGACCGCCGCCTGGGTGACCACGTAGAGAGACTTCTCCACCACGCCTGTGGCATAACCCGTGCGGAGGGGCGATCTGTCTTCCTCGAAGGACTGGAAGTATCGACGCAGCGCACCCTCGTGGAGGTCCGCCCTCGAGGCAAATATGCAGATGCCATTTTGCACCGTCCTCGTGCCCGCGGACGGACTTCTGATGACGGGGACGGAGAGGAAAACTGCGTCCACGGGACAGTCGACTCCTGGCGAGAGCTCCGAAGTCAGCGAGCCCACATTGAACATGGACTCCACCGAGGTGAGGGAGCGCATAAATGGCGATTGGCCACCATAAATGGTGACCGTCTCGTCCATGCCGGCCTCGTGCGCCATCAGTTGGCCGTCGAAGTGGACATCGTAGAAGCGGAGGCCCGTCTCCTGGCGTACCGCGACGTCGAACACCCACCGTCCGTAGGAGACGTGCTTATTCACCACGGTGCCCTCAAATGGCTTGGTGGGATTTGCGCAACTTTCGGGAGCGCAGACACGAGGACAGAGGCCCTTGCTCAACTGCTCCCGGTGATCCCCCTCGAGGGGGCTTGTGAAGTTAATTTTGCGTGTGAACAATCTCGACCAGTTGGATTTTAGCGCCAGGAAGTCCTCCATCCTGCCAAATTGCCGACCTTGTATGCTCAGGCCGCTGATACGCCATTGCGACAGGTCGGTCTCCGTGTGGTCAACCTGGAAAGACGTCAAAGTGCCAGATCGTGTGATGGTGGCAGGCACCGACCGCATCTCCACGATCAGAACAGTGACGGTGCATGCACTGCCGCATTTCAACGAGTCAACGGGAAAATCGAGGACGTTCGGTCCTACCACCGATGCCTACAGCCCCTGATCGACAGCTGTCCGTCAGTCGGTCGGTCGGTTCGAATGGGCAAATTCGTTTGAATTTCGACAGGCGCTCGTTCGACTGTGCCACGAGGATTTAGGTCGCAAATCTGCCTGCCACAACTGCTTTTGTTAGAACTAAAGGGCTGTGGCGCAATCTGTGTTCGGCTAATTTCGCTTTGCGAAGGACGATTTGAGGGCGTGTCTGTATCGATGCGATTTAACGCTGAGATTAGGCATATCACATAGAAAACACACAAACATTCAAGCATCTGTGACACATAAAATATAAAATGAACAAAATATCTTAAAGTTCATTTCCATCTCTTTGATTATGCTCACACGACAGAACTCAGTTGTTTGTTTTAACGGGCCAACGTTGTGGACGCGTTTGGCGTCCCCCACTCCGGAAATACGAACACGAAGGCGTTAACCGAGTGTGTGAAAAGCCTCTGCTGAAATGACGGCATCGCTTATCATCAACGGTGCGACACTTTATCCTGTTGGTTTCGTCGGTGGACGGTGATTTTGACCGCGTGTGGGGCGACAATGGTGGTCTAATGGCGAGGTGCTCCTCCCAGCCTGACAGCCGTGCAACGGTTCAGTGGTGCACTCACACTCGAGACGAAGCTCGGTCCCGTCCTTCTCTTTCCACTGAAAATAACTCGCCACAATTCCAGCGCCTTGGCAACTTGTCAGTTTAACGGGCTCGCGACCTCTCTGTGGGTGGCACCACGAGAAGGCGACCGCCGCCGTCTGTTCATGTCGCATCCCACTGGTAAAAGGAGCGTCGACTGGACACTCGACTGACTGCCTTTCACACCCTCGTGTCGTCTGTTCATTTATAGTCAAAGTCCTAATAACGGACACTTCTTTGATCATCGCAATGAATGAGGTTGTTTGGCAGAATGTAAGGCGCTTCAATTGAAGGTCGTGGTATTAGAAGTAGGGTGTAAAGCTGAGGCGAAGATGCTACGCTTGGATTCGTTCGTCTGTACTCTTTCACGCGTGCCATTGTGTGTTTGCGAAGCACGATCTGGGGTGTTCGAACTGGCACTTAAAGCCCCAATAAGCAGTTGGCCGAATGCATTTCAGCTCATGACTTTGCTTCGTCAGCGTTCGCCGCCGTGTTCCTTCTGCGTCACGAGAGTGTGAAATGAGTGGAGGTCCTGACCCAGTGCCACGGGGTGTGAAGGCGGCCACCACCTGCGCTCAGGACACGAGGCAGTGGAGCGCGACGCGCATCCTGGTGAAAACGACCGGCAGACGAGTGACTACGACGACCGCGCATTCACTGGGCGGTCGTTCGTGCGACCAGTTGACGGCGACGAAAGTGGAAAAGGCGTCCTAAAGATGACTCTTTGACTGAGGTGATTACCCTGTCAGCGCCCTGACTCGCTCATCTTCGAGGGAGGGAGGAAATCTCGGCCACCAAATGCAAATCGACTGCCCCGTGGATCGACGTGGAGGCGGAAGGCGAGGAGGCTCTCCACGGCTACACGTGAATATCATCCGCCTTTTACGTGGTGTGAACGTCACGGACATTTAATCCTGTCACCCGACAGCGCATAGAACCGTGAAAAAAGGCAAGTGACACGTCGCATACCCGAGTTCGTGGAGGCTAAGCCAGGCGGCACATTGGGACGGTAAAGTGTCTTTCTTCCACTGGAGTTGAAGACGCGGCACGTACCTTCTGGCTCTTGCCAGAACGGGTGTCTCAGAGTGCGTTGAAATTACCTTGGCGTTCCACTTATACCCCGTCGCAGGTCGTTGTTTCGCTGTGATCGGCGCACACAGACGCAGACGCACGTAGGGCGGCGCGGGTGGAGGCTAAGCGTCTGGCATCGGGCGTGAAGTAGCGAGAATGTTTACTGTTCTTGTTGAAACATAATCTTAATTTCCGCGCCGATCACCGGGCGAAATATTCAGGCTACCGCGTGGGATGGCGGGAAAGCAGGCCGTCCCGGGATCTCTTCTCTGCGGAAAATGGATCTGTTGGGGGGCAGCAGCCGCCCAGTGGTGGTGGCGGAGCCTCACTTCCATCGCTCAAATTCACATTTTCGGTGGTAGACGAACACGCGCCGCGGTGGCTGTGACAAGAAACCTGAGGAGTGTCTCCGCTCAGTCTTCGCAGTGGCAACGGAGAGAAGGGGAGAGGAGAATGCCGTCTTGAGACGTCAACTCAAGCAGTCAGACTTCCGTCCGTCCCTGGAATATTTTTCGGTGAAGGGTGAATAATGCGAGCCCGAGTCGTTGGTCCCACCTCCCGACCATTCTGCACCCAGTCAAACTGCCGAGGTGGGTAGAGCTCCTCTCAAACTTTCCACCGCTAGGCGCCTTGAGCGCTCCGAATGCAGGCGGATGACTCCAACACTTGGCGAATGTGGAGGTGTCGGACCCTACAACCATCCTGCCACCCACCTGAGCCTCCGCCTCGCCTTGAAGCGGCCAGGGAGAGGGTCGACCAGCCTTTCCTAGCTGGAGTTCTGTTAATTTCACCGGTGGGTGGAAGAAACACCCGCTTCCATGTCCGCCCAGTTGAGGGCTAAAGGCCTTTTCGCCTTCGCCGCAGAGCTTCAGTCCTCCCAGAGAACGGTAACCTGCACAAATGTACGTCCCGAATGAGACGATAAGAAATTCCCAGGCGGAAATGGACTTTACAGAGCAACTGTATGGCAGGTGTTCCACTCAACGGCCCAAGTAGAGAGCCGTGAAGGAGTCGAGAATGCAGGACACCTCACTCTCGCACAAGGCGAGGTACTTTTCGGCGCCAAACTTCTGTTTTTGAGCTGACGACTGCAAATGCAAGTGGGTCACGAGGGCGCAGACGCGGGCCTGAAAAGATGCCACATTTCATCACCGGCCTCAGATGACCGCCCTCCCCGGCGCCGAGCCCCAAAGGCCCAAAAAATTACAAATTGGAGTGGTAGTGACCGTGTTTTACCAGCGCGGTCGAGTGGGTTGGAGAAGTCCATCTCCTCCCTCCCCAACTCACGCTTTTTTTGGACTTTTCCAGGGCAGCCGCTCGGTCCGCCGTCTCCGAGCCGAACGGTGAAGGGCGACAGGGTGGAAGCGCTGGCGG
>QEYB01000866.1:0-40647 GCA_017562135.1 Dipylidium caninum
AAAAAGAAATGAGGGGTAAAAATATATATGTCGTCGGTTGAAATACGTGATGTGGTTTGTTCATGTAGAATGACCCACGAGGAATATAAGCAGCGAGTGAGTTGCCCCACGGCAGAGAAGTTCTACAAAGTCTAATCGGGAGCCATAAATAAATGTTGCATCTGAATAAGCACTGACCAGGCACCGATATAGAGTCTTGGCTAAACGGTATACTCATGATAACAAGGTCCAATTTCATAAAATAAATGCTTGGGATCGCCGAGCTTAAATTTACACCGTTGATCAATTGGATATACAATCCAGTAATTGTAAATGATTAGAAATATGACTCACATTCCTACCCTGCAATTTGCATATAGCGGGCCATGGTTTCGAAATTCCTGCGGAAAATTATGGATAAGCAAGCAAAGTGATAAAAAAAGCGGGGCGTAAGCTTGGTCTAATCAACGTAATGGGGACTGATTTCTATGGAACTGCACGCCATCAACTTGTTGGAATTTTAGAATCGAACGAATAATACTTTACCGCTAGTGGGGCATATGAGGATGTGATTGATTTAATGAGAAAGCAAGGTGAAAAGTAAGAGAAGTGGATCTATAGTCATTAGACAAGGAAGTGGCTATGAATCGATGACGACTGACGCATATTTCAATACAAGTCCACCATTATAGAATAAACTAAAAAAAATAAATATACAAAGCGATAAATTTGATCGAAAAGAATAATAATAAAATTTTGATACAAGTTTTATTATGGGTTACGAGAGGAAAGAAAAGACTAAAGTGCTAATATTCATGCATCTGTATTTGTCGGGTTGAGCAATTCACAAAGAAAAAGGACAATCTTTCATGTCCGTATGAGACTCCTAAGATGGATACGAACCTCTTGATCGAGACCACTTTCTAATGCGGGAATCGGCGTGATCTTATAAGAACATAGATAACCAAATACCGCATAATCCACTAGACTGGCCAACAATGGGACGCACAGGAATGAGTGAAACCCTATGAAAAATCGGGGCTTAGGTCAAATTCTCGCATTCGGGAGACCGGAAAATCTTCCAGCGCTACCACCTCGAAATACATCAGCAGGCAAATTCAGGGATTAAATCCTCTGCAGCATTAGGCTTCCAAAATTTAACATTGCGAATCTAGGTATTCATAAAGATTGAGCAAGGCAGAGATTACTTATTGAAAAAAGTGTAATCAAAGGTTAAGCCACAAAATGACAATACTAAATTGCGAAGTGTAAATCTAGCACTGTTTCGTTACTTATAATTGTACTATGAAAAACTCCAGTAGTAACCTGAGGAACAAGTCAGTGCAAGGCGAAGAAATTCGGAAGTGGAGCGGAAGTGGCAGCGCAAGGTGAAATGTGCTCAGTGCGACAATAGCGATGTCTCGGGGTTAGATTTGGTTGAATCTCAAGTCGGCTATTAAATGGATAAGAACCGTTGAAAACGGTAATTGCCAAGTTTCCGAATAAGTGGGAAACGTAATACTTGCCTTGAGTAAACTATAACATCATTTTCGGGGTTTTGTCCTTTACCTACTGTATCAACAGCCTTCTCAGATGGGGGTTAGAGAATAATAGATATGAAAATAAGTGAATACAAGGAAACAAATAAAGAATACATTTTTTTCACCGTCTGTTGAAGAATGGGTTAATGCAAGTTGTGGCAATGTGACGTGAAAACAGTATACAATTTCCCGCCACCTTCTGCCTTTTGTAACCGCGTCGGAAGCCCGTTACTTCTCAACGTCGTTGTGCTCTTCGCTGTCTAATTCGTCCAAAATTCATGTAAAATACATAAATGACAGAAACACTTAGTAAGAAGGAAATTCAAAACAGTAATAAACAATGAGCTTTAGCGGCTTCACTGGAAAAACATTTAATTTCTCTAGTGGCCATGAGTTGTAAGATTATAAAGATTCCAATGAAATAGTTTTTGTAGCTTTCTAGTCTATACAATAGTAAATATTAATGCGTGTAAGATGGGACTCCAGTTGATGCAATGTCCCTCAAAAATTTAAGCAAGTCCCTCCTCTATGTAAAAATGCTATACGATCGAACGTATGCAACACAAAGACGAAATTTTTTAACCACATCTGCGTGTCCATCAAATTTTGATAATTGTATGTTCTGTGAGACATTCTGAACGGAAGCCTATAAAAGAAAAAAAACGAATAGTGATAATTGATTATATATCTGTAGTTCGAAAAGAATTGTTTGCGTTGATAGAATTATATTTGTAATTTTAAAGAAAACTAACTAAAACTCATATGCGTTGCCATTTTAGTATGTGATAAAATTGCATTGGTTGGTGTTTTTTTCTTTTAGGAAATCGCTTACGTCCTAATTCTAATGAGGCAAAGCTTTTGCCTCAAATGAGATATCAGAGCTTTCAATCATGAGATCATAGCAAAGACATTTATAACATGAAAAAGATTTATCTGAAAACTGTAAGGTAGGGCCAGGATCATAGATACAGGTCTATCTTAACTAAAACAGAACCCATTCGAACACGCAAGAGAAAAGTTATTATGTAAAGCATTCGCCAAACAGTAGAAAAGGCCATCTCCCTCTCGCGTGGTCATTCGGGCAGCTGCTCTGGAGACGGATCGTTCTAACTCAGCGAGCTGCTCTTCTGCTCTCTCCTCCTTCGCGTCCCACTGGGCGACGCTCTGTCTCTACGCTATTCTCTTCGCTACGACCCGTTTCAAAGAAACACAAGATTTACAGACCGAGACGTGACCCCTATGTCACTTATCCAATAGCAAAAAAAAATGAAAGTCGTCATCAATCATGATAAGAAGTAACATAAAAAACTACCCAAAGGAGTTGTCGTAGATTATTTCATCCTTTGAATGTCGCGCTGTTCATAGCAATAGAAAGAAATGCAAAATTTAGCTATCTGAGATTTTAATGTCATATGAGTTAAATGGATGCCTCCTAGTTAATAAGTTCTAGAAACATTTAATGAAGCAAAATGAAATATTGTATTCTAATATATTTCCCACTGAACTTAGCATTAGACTTTACCTCCCTATGCCCATACTAACCTTAATCACTGGCTGAAGCGCGGAGAGTCGAATCGGTCTGATAGGAATTTGCAATACTCGCCATACCAAACTGAGGATTGGCAGCCAGGTGCCGTACGGCACAATTGCGTGTCAGTTCTTGTCGATTCCTGCGGCCGCTCCTTGGCGGTATCCGCGGTTCATGGGAGACTTTTGAAGACGTTCACGTCCGCGCATCTTCGCACTCTCTTCCACTTGACGGTCCAATTCGCAAGCCTGGACTTGAGACGTCAGCTGCTCCATTAATAATCAAGCGTAAGGTAGCAACAAAATAATACGGCTCTCCATGCAATATGACAAAAAATTGATAAACCAATATTTAAATGGGAAATCATTTTGGTCATTGGCAACTAATAGGTGTTCAAATTAGAGCTAATTTTTGTAACAGATAGTTGAGACAAGAATAACGATCAGAGACTAGCAAACATCTATAGATGTGGATGCTTCTCAAAAATTAGATGGCATATAATATATGTATCCATCGTTCCTTGAGATACAAAGAAAAATTGTAAAAAGAACTACACTTCTGAAGGAATAGTCGTTTCTTTTTAAAGAAGCGAATAAACAGAATCCCTAGCGTATCAAGATCCAGCGGTTATTGAACGGAGATTAAAAATCATAGGTCTTTATATTGAAGGAATACAATTGAAATCCATTTTTTCCAGTATTACTTACAGAATAATAAACGCTATACAGTGGACTGTAAAAGAAAATTCGCATTACGAAGATAGTCTAGTTAAAGCACTGTAAACAATTTAATAGAACTTAAGGCTATTATATATAGAACTGATAATTCGCTAAAAAGACCGCTAACGATTGTTATAATACCATTCTAACAAAGATTAGTTTTCATGCACTAAGTATCAATATCAATAATGAGTGAATAGCTGGTCCGATTATAATTTTAGAACATTATTGAATTAGCTTCAAACTCGATAATGCCAACCAATGGCAAATTAACCAATTACAATAGAACATAAAAAACTCTTATAATACTTCCAATTGCTCATAAAATTCTCTGCGTGGCATTTTCTAACTTGAGAGTTAAACCCAGTAATAATAACAGATGGCACTCAACGTCGTTTTTGCTAGGGGTTCCGCAACCAGGCGGTAGTTCCTGCTAAATAGTAGTGGCAGTGCTGGAAGCGGTGATAATTTAGTGGCGAGAGTTCATCTAAATCGCCAAGCATTCGCGTCAGCACAAAAACATTGCTGAAGCAGCACGGTCCCTTTCAAGCGACCTCTAGTTCGCTTATACAAAAATTAAAAGAAAAAAGCCCACGTTTAGCATATTTCTTCTTCGGTTAGAGATACGGTTTTGTATGTCAGGCGAAGTATATTTTATAACTGCAATTGCCGACTTAGCTTTAGAAAAATTGAGGTTAAGAATTGTACCCAAAATGTTCAAAAATCCGTTATTTGTTATAAGAATAAAACCTCAACAATTACTAATGTCGTAAGGATGATTATGCGAAATAGTTAAATAGACGGGAATCAGTTTATATTACGAGCTTTGAGAAGGTCTATGAGGACAGACATGCTTCGATAACACGTTAAAACAGTTAGTGTGCAAAATTAATTAAATATGTTAAACGGCAAAGGAAGATTTACTTGAACGCCGTTAAGCATGAAAAAAACGAAATAGATAATTTTGAGTTAAAATTTGTACCCGCAAATAAAACAAGCAAGCGGATATAACTCACCAGTGAAACTAATTCTAATCATAAGTCCATTGCGTGATAAATATTTTATGAAGAATCATTTACGAATAATCAACTTGGAACGGAAAATGTACTGGGTGTAAGAGCGAATGTGCAAGTTGGCCATCCACATAGAAATTGGGTCCTTTGTAGATGAATAGGACAAAAATACGTTGTAAAAATCGCTCATCTCAAAGCAAACATCGCCTTCTTAGCACATTAGTAACATCAAATCCATGGAAAAAATAATGCCATCAACTTTAATGGATAAGAGCAAAAAGTGCTATAAAACAATACCGCACATTTCGATTGGATTCATTTCAATTGCTAACGGAGTTTGTGGAGAACAGAATTACATGTAAAACAACGACTAATATTATATTTGCATAATCTTCAAGCGCCAAAAAGTGTATGCATTTGAAGCAACAGAAAAAACATTTTAGATACACTTAACACATTGACACAGTATATTATATGTAAGAAATGGGCAAGGTACAACTTTAATCGAACCTTTTTACTTGTAGCAGTGAAGAGTTTGCGTTCCAATAAAGAGACAGGTCTCTTCGACAATGATGATTAACAAGTCCTATTACGCTCCCTGTACTTTTCGCCAATTGGTGAAGTTTCTTCAATGGAAGTAATTTTTGTTTGAGAGGCCGTTCACCGTGTCAGTTCTAAGTAAGACAATGAAGACTCGGGATGTTATAGAAGTTATTAAAAAGCTAGGTATACATTAAATAATCAAAACAACTGATATATGTTTAAAATACAAAATAACAAGAAATGGTGGCTCAGATTGAGACTTTTAGTAGTTTTGCATAAATCTGCCAAAATATAAAATGATATTAACTACTTTTCAAATGTTGATTTGCCGTGGGCTGAGGCAAATTGGATTACAAGCTGAGACTCAGAAGGCCTTTGTTAATCTCTACAAGCTTCGAGATGCTAAACGGTTTCTTCCAATAACAAAGACGAAGAATTTCGTTTTTTTCCAAAGGGGACGGGATCGTTAGCCGTACCTTACGTGAGTCAATAACGATCAGTTCTTTGGACGAGTTGCTGTTCTAAAATGTAAAAACGCATTTGTAAGAAAGTTCCAGAAGTATCTCAGAATTTTCTTCAACAAGAGCATCAATGACTAACCTGACCTCACTTAAAAAAACATTTGACAACTTCTTCTGTGAATGAGACGAACTTCGGAGCCACAACGCTGTAGCCCCGGCTTTGACTGTAAGTGGTCCTAGACTGGATTTTCCTCGCGGGCCCTGTGTCCGCCCGCCACGATGGCAGCTAAACGGCCGCACTCATCCGAGCACAATCAATTTCGAAGTCACCGGGCTTGGCACTCTTCGTCATTGGCCAATCTGTCAGATGTGGCCTAGTTACAAAGAGTAGCGTAATACTTCAATATAAAACAGTTAGGCTTCAAGATTCGTTTTTGTTTAGTAGGCTCGATATTTTGCTAACTTTATTAAGGACTCTTTATGAGCAATTTTTTACTCCATACGCGCGGTAGTATGAAGTCAATGGCCTGGAGCCCATGATATCAAGATACCCCCGCACTAGATTCATAAATTAAGTTCAAAGTTCTTGCCATCCAATTCTTTCAATAGATACTATCAAACATTGCTTGTCATCCCTTTGGTACGTTCCGTCTAATGTGCCCATTACGACACGGCCCGCCAGTGCCCGAAAACCGCGCAACAGCCGACCGCAAGCTTGATGGAAAAAATTTCCTTACAAGATTCTTCCTGCCCCTTTGTAGTTGATTTGGTTCGTGTACCCTTTTTTGACTGCATCAAATTAAGATTAAGGGCTTAGCGCTCAACAATGGCTCAACAGGAGTGGCAATGTTTTCTGGGGCTCTATCACCATTAGCGTTCTCATCTACTAATATGATTAGTCCTCCAAATCTACTAGTTTCAGCAACCTAGTATCTAACCTCTGACCGGGTCAAGGAAACGCATTCACACACTCTCTTTGGAAAACAGCTACTGGCAAAAACTAAATAAATAACGCGGTGCCAACTAGATAATGGTTAATTTTCTTCTTGAGCGGATTCGCAACTCCCCTCTTGTCACTACTTGCCGACGCCAATTGTGAACGATAGGGTCAAAACGTGAACGCCCCACATTCGAAATTTCAGTATTCAAAGTAAGCAATTAATCTAAAGTTACCAGAATTATTCGTTTGTGGAGACTGGCATAACCGACACTTATATTTACGCATAAGAAGTTCGTTTATGATGGTGCTATGCGAGGCATCCCTTCAAGTGTAACAAATGGTTCAACATAAAAAAATACATTATATATCGTCTAAATTATACTCGATAATTTCTAAAATTTAAAGTCTATATTCTAAAATTTTACAACTCAGTGCTATCATAGACTACTCAAAACCCGAGCAAATATTGGTCGGAGAGGTCAAGGAAAGACTCACAAGTAATTTTTTTGATACCTCAAAGAAAGATTTGGGCTCCTTTAAGATGGATCTCCTAAGTCCTTCACAAGTGTTTTTGTGCCATTTTTGAGAATGACTGAATTTCAACACTGGCAGGAAAAATCTGTCCATTAGAGTCGTTACCCGGGGGGCAACCTCGTTCACACGTAATGGTAATGTGTTTTGGGGCTAGATAATCCCTTATTGTCTCTTTCAATCATTCTGGGGTCTACCACTTTTAGCCGACAAGAGTGCCGTTAATCGGCGGCCTCGCTTTTTAATGGACATCCTCCTAAAAGCACAAAAGCAACTTTCACTCTTAATGATATTGTATGCGTAGCGCACAATTGCTGTATCGGCTTGTTGGTGAATCTATCATGAAGGTCAGGTGTCAGCACGTAATGTCGTCGCAGGCACAAGTATTCACAAATAACATCCCCCCCGCTTGAGAAACGCGCATCCCGTTGCTGTGGCGCAAGGGAATGCGGTGTGGCCTTATTTGCTAACATGACTCTTTGGTTAAAATCAAAAGGCCTATGGCGTGTCTGGAGAGGGTCTATTCTTCTCTCTCCATTTGCTGATCGTTTGTGATTATCGTGCACGCGACCGCGTAGTGCCAAGACGGCAACGAAATATTCACACTTGCAGTTGCGTCAGTTCCTATGGCAGGGAACATGTAGACCTAACTTCACTTTAAACTCTTGTACTCAATGCTTTAACGCGTATCTGAACGTGAAAGTTAGGGCTGGGGAGCACGCCAACCATGGAAAAGTTGGTGATTGTCAAGATAGTGGGAAGGCGCCGAAAGGCAAATTGAAAATTTGATTAACTTTGATTGCTAGAGGTTCTCGTTGGCCAGTTGTGGTATGGTTAGGGAGTCACAAAAACAGCCATGCATTGGTGAGGCGGTGGACTCATTCTTAATACTCTGTTAAAACTTGCTTATCTTCGGAATGTCACGATTCAGCTATTGGGAGTGTCGAACATTAACGAAGGAAACTAGAGATTATAGAAATTTAACCTGCCACAAGTGGATGTTTTATCGTCAATTAATAAATCCTAACGTCCATCATATCACAAGCTCTTCGCCTTCATCCTTCTCAAAAGGACTGGGATGGATCATTTTGCGCCCTCGCCGTGCGACACTGTTTTTCGAGTCCGTCGCTCGTCCATTGCTCCCTTTCAATCGCTGCAGCAGAGGAGGTAGAGTGTGCGAAGGACATAATGACACTCCTCAGTTTGCATTTTTTCCATTGAAAAATTTAACCGCTCCAGAAGTTCACTCAACAACTTCTAAATAGTTGATTTTCATAGGAGCAGAAGTCCCGAGCTTAAGTAACCGACAGACCGTGAGGCGGGCTGTTCACATTTACATATCTCCAAGCGCCCTTGATCCTCACATCTACCTTATATGATGACTGAAAGTAAAATTGGAGTCAATCATTTCAAACACACCGTATACCGAAAGTCGCTTGCGTCAAGTATGAAATCGGCTTCGTCAGTTATCAAACCTCGTGATCAGAGGGATCATTTCATCGGTTGAGGCGTCTGTGAACGAACGTTCGTTTATGCTTATCATTCCTCAAATGTAGCCTTAGATGTTTGGAATCGCCGAACTGGACTTGGGAAAACAAGCCGCTGCCCTTCTAATCCGATGCGGAAAGGCACCCGTCACCTGACCAGTCGACGAGAGGGCTCGGCAGCTTTTACGATAGTACAAATGGGACTACAACTCCAAACATCGTTAAGCAAAGCAAAACACAGTTAGAAAACTGGTTGTTCAGCCATCGCGCAAGTCGTTGCTCTAGGCGAAGCTTCCATTACCCAACATAGAATCGCCCAACAGCTGGTCTCATTTATCAAGTGGGCTCTAAGACCATCAGTGGTGCAAGACTTCGGCGTCATACTGTTGTCCCCTGGAAAGACCACCGTGGAAGCGTTTTCGTGGTCAGCCGTAAAAAGAACCTCGAAAGGTCGTGATGCTATTATCCAGCGTACTGAACAGTCCGCCATATCGATTATGCTGCAAATGAACACCCATTTTGTCTAGAATGTGCTGGCAAGGTGGACTGGCTGCCAGGGTGTATCCTGCTGGTTATTTGGATGAGTTGACATTAGCAATTGCTGCGGAAAAAGATCTGCTTGTCGGTAAATTCGCTCTAATGGCAATGAACTCGTCACGGCAAGCCTGGTGGAACCCTCTGAAGCATAAGAAGCCTGGGCCAAGACACGGTGCCTCAACGCGTGCACTGCCAACCCGCCAGCTGGCTGGCTGGAACCTCTGCTGCCATGAGATCTTGCTTTTATTCACTTCATCGGTCTGCACCGTAGCATTAGGCACCGCATTGGAAAAGTTTGCCTCAGAATTCCACTAACTTACGGGCACAGGCAACGTCGACAGACTTGCACTGCGACCGAGAAAGGCGGCCTTCATCGGATCTGACGGTTTTGAAACGGAATTTCAGATTCATGCGTGCCAGTCTAAGTCCATGCAATAAACATCTCGTTCTCGGTTCTCGCATAGCTTCCACACTGATGGTCAAATTACGTAGAACGTCTGTCAAACGCAAAACTGCTTCAAGTGCTTCGGCGTGCCACGTGCAAGGCGTATAAATCTTCGTCTGCATGCGGTAATACTCACGCCAACGAAGGTGGAAATAGAAACGACTATAGGGGAAGGCCAGTCGACTGACTGAAGGGCCTGTGGGCTAAAGAGGAGCGTGTGGCGAAGAGGCAGACTCCGCCTGAAAGCCCACTTCGCGGTCCGCCGCCGGTTGCCTCCGTCGGAGCGAAAAGTCGCCGCGCCGGAACCCTGACGACGCGATCTTGGGCCTTAGGATTAAAAGTGGCGGTATAATATGATTGCGGAAGTGGTTTACAGATGAGTTACTAGCGTGATCAGCGGTTGCACTTCACGCTTCTGCGTAATAATCGACTCCAAGCCTCATGACATTCTCGCGCTGATATAATCCATGAAGTAAACCCTTCAAAGCATACACCAACGGTTACACTCACAGATACGGGCAGGAATAGTGCAATTCATACGTATTTGCAGTGAAATAAGAACTGATAAAAGAAAAGTAAAGCACAGAAAAACGTGTAGACGCATGCCTCGTCAATTATCCCACGACGTGTGTCTTGGCTGAGTTGGAGAGGGCGAAGAAGTCTTTCCTGGTGCAACACAGCCTAATTGACAGTTGCGTCCAGGGCCACCCGCCGGCCACAGTGTCAGTCCTGCCTGGCCGAGGAGATTCACGTTTGTAACATCTTACTTCGGAAAGCGTTTGACACATCGTGCGCAAATGAAGGAGAGGCCCAAAAACAACCCGGCAAGCGGATAATATTTGTGAGTAAAAAGGAGATCTTTGCTCTTCTTCTGCTTATATTCCGAGAGTTATAACTAGCCATGAAACACGCCACTTAATTTGCCTTAATTAGGTGTTCATCATGGCGCAACGTGGTTAACGATGCTCCGTCAAATTAAGGTGGTTTCGCAGCAAGGCCATGTGTAAACTCACCATTGCCGTTTGTCTGTAGAACTCATTTGGTCCACAAGGAGACCCTTTCCTGAGCACCTCCGTTCAGACTGCAAATCTTGCAATGCACGATCAACCACATTTCAGTGAAAGTCTGGGTCTAATAGCAACAGCGCGAAGGGCGCAATTCTCCCCGCCGGACTCGAGATGTGGAAGTTCTCTAGACGGGAGGCCAGTATACTTTCCGCAGGGCACGCCTCGCAGGGTTCGCGACCCTTTTGTTGAACGATTGCTCAGCCGCCGTTGCGAGCAGAACAGTCGGTCAGGGACGGCTTTGGCCATTGAACGAGAGTATCACACTTGTGCTGGCTTGTCTGCGATGGTCTAGAAATCCACTTTTAGACCTAATAATTAGAATTAAGTCGGGAGAATTGTACTACGAGTGTATCGTATATTCGACTAAATCGAATGTTCAAAAATAGATAGCGAAATTTGGTGCAGAAAGTTACACGTAAACATTCAACAAACTCATGAGGCTTACGACACACGTACTCCACTCGAGCTTGTGTATACGTTATGATCGAGATTCGCGTCTATTGCCGCAAGGTGTGTTAAAACGTCGCTGATGTCTGGTGGAACAAATACAGAACCTTTAACACCGGAAGGACTTGTACTATGAGTTGTGTTCTTTAGATATAAAGACAGCCGACTCTGCGAGCTAATGGAAGAGCACTGAGGAACACACCATCGGACGTCCAAGTGGAAAGCTGGACACCGCAGTCTGCATCACCGACCGGGGTCCGTGCCAGGCTCTCATTCGCACGGGGCCAGGCAGAAGTGAGCACTGGGCGGCCTGAGGCCCACATTTTTCAAGCGGGGGCCGTGGGACTGAGATCACGGGTGAGGACTAGCCCACCATTGGTGGAATATTCTTCAAGGGGTTTGGGGCCTAATGGTTCATAGATGTAGATATTCTCTAGTTTTCGGGGTATCGCAAGGAATTGGCTTCCCAATTGGCCTTCACGCCACTTTTAAGCGATTTACCTCGCAGTTTGTTACAATGCCGTCGGAATGGCTTGCACTATTGAAATCGAAGAAAATCTCGTATAATCACAATCAAATATATTTACAATATATCACTGCATAGTGAAGGTGGCTCGCCACGCCCCCATCTGCGTAGGGGGCGGTCATCCGGCGCCTCCTTATATTTAAAATTTCGGCATTTTAATGTGCATTAGGGAGAATTTGCACCATGTTGCCCAATTAGGAAAACGGTAATGTTTTCGTGGTCATTGGAGTTGATCACACAACATTAACATCACGTGGACTTTACAAATAAACGAGAAAATAAATCATCCATTTAAAGTCTTAGCTTAAAATGGTCACGATTACAGAACTGGAGAAACGTTCCCGTTGAAAAAAAACTCCATAACAAATGGTCGAGCTGAAGCAAAGGAAGAGGTTTATGCTAACTTGTTTAAGATTCTTCGCTGAGAGTTTCTTCGCGATATTAGGAAAGTGCTAAATGAAGGCCGACGTCAGTTAAAATGTTACATACTTTCCGGAATAAAGGCTGCAAATACCTTGCTGACTTTTGCTATATCCTTGGCGAAACGCCCTTTAAATATAGGATAAAGCAAAGCGAATTCCTCGTCTCAGCAACCCCCACCATTTCGTCCGGGTGTACCTTGTAAGCCCATGCCTCGATCAGGTTTGAAAAAGCAAACGAACTCGAGTCGCTGTCTTTCGTCAATTAGTGACAACAATAATTTCACTTCTCTAACTTCGTAACGCGATCTAAGGCAATACTTTCTTAGTCAGATGACTAGAATGAATAATCTCCAAAATGAATCCACTTCAAACGAAGTTATGAAATTTTGAAACCCCATATTCGAAAGCACAGTGTCCTTAGGCCTATAAATTCCAATTGGAGGCAAGCAGGAAGACGAATGGGCAACTAATGAGAGATACGACAATTCATCTATCTGAACTCTGCCCATTCATTGGTAAACTGTATTGTAAGTAATAACCCGGCGATAGGGTGGAGAAGTGTTAGTGCCGAATTTAAGGGAGTATTCTACAACTACAGTAGATATTTTACGGAGTTTTGGGACAATGAGCGCGTGGATATGCCTTTCTTTTTAAAGCCAATTAAATAACCAAAGTTTGGGGATTTTTTGATGGTGAATCATGCGGGAGGCACGCAGTAAAATGCCACAGACTTATTCGAGTCTGCGTGCAGGCAGCATGCAGCAGCGGCGTCGTTGTGAGCGACGGCAGCCGTTCAGTGCGCGTGACAATCTGCCATGTCACACTCGGTCAGGCAAGATGTCGCAAGCATAAGTTGATAGTCTTGATTTATTTGGTGAGGCGACCTAATGGCGGGCGTCAACGTCACGATGGTGGCCAAAACGCGCCCACTGGGAATCCGAGTATAGAAATCAATTGCACTCAGGAATAACCAAGTTCGATGGCCAGAAATGAGGCCATCGGCACGAAAACAACCAAAAGAAACCGTAGGCGCCGAAGTTACAAGGTTCGAGGGAAGAAAGATTTTTTTTTGCGCTACGGCCAAAGAGTGCGGCGTGGAACCACCAATGAGGCCAATTTCGCCCCGAGTCGCATGTAGTCCTGCAAATTGGTCCGAAGCCATTGAACTGAGCGCTCCTCGTTAGAGTACTTATTCAAATAACGTTTTTTCTCACGCAGAAGCTTTTGGCAACTCTGGCCCCCTCCCCCCCTCAAACGTCGAATTATCCATGTTACATCGCTGCTACACCTTACACCAGCGCCCGCGCATGCATTCTTTATGGGCCTATTTTTTTTCACGGATTCACCAAGTGGCTTGACCAACGGGGGGCGGCATACGCGCTTCGAGTTGCGCCACAAAGCAGCGTCCTCATCTTAATCTTGCTCCCCCTCCTTTTAAGTTGCACCGGTAATTTAGGCGATAGAAATAGATGTGGAGGGGAATATAAAAAGGTGTACTTTACCATCACTATACCACGAGAGTCTTAATGAAATTTTCTTAGTGCCAAGGCAAAAATGAAAACACTTGCGAAGCGAAGTTAAATAACTAGTAATGCTAAAGTGTGGTTCTTGAATGAAAAATACTTCGTATCATAGGAGCTGGAGCTATCGTGCAACCACACCACAAAAGGTAGAAGTATAAATGATACATATCTTTGCACAACTCCTGCACGCCAGGGTTGTGTTCCTCATTCCCGGAAATTTTACATTTACGTCCGAGACAAGCGTTACACCAAAAGCTCGCTCGACGACCATCATTGCGGAGGCGAGGGAGAATGCCTTACCGACTCAGGTATTGCCATGGCACATCGTTCATTAGGGGTTCCATCGAAGCCAGGTTTCTTCAGAAGAGCGTAGCACGTAATGGTGAGGTAAACTCGTGTTATAGGTTATAAGTGTAAACAAAGGTGGGATTTGTCCAAAAAATAGAGTTTTGCCTGAACTGTTCACTAAGAAAAGCCGAAGCTACCCCAGATACAAAAAGTTAGGCGATGTCCCCTGCATTACACTGAGCAGTCCGCTTTTCGCCGTGGAGCCTTTGCCTGTCTGCCTAGTTGGGGGATCGGTGCCGCCGTCGACGGCCATTATCACGCAGCATGAATTTTTTCAATGGTAATGCTGAAGCACTTACGCTGTTCTTCTCGACACAACGAGCATCTCCAAAACGGGTGTCCTGCTGATGCTATAAAGGGCAGCCTTCTTCGGAAGAAATTTCACAACAATCCCCGATAGCACGTTTCGCCATAAGGATCAACTTTCAACCTGAAGCGATTTGAGGTATTGCAAATCAGAGGTGTCTAATCAAGAAGAGTTGCGTTCCAAGTTAAGTTAAATTAGCTGTCACAGACAGTAGCTCAATATGAGGCGCCCCAGTTTGTCTCAGCCACCCACACCAAATCGAAGCTCTCCGCCATTATGTCAGCAAGCGCAATGGAGGCAGAGTCCCTTCCTGATCGAGGCCCCCCTTGCATAAAGCGCCCGTCAATCCATCACCTCTAAAAAGGCAAAAAGTGCACAATCTGTTCTTATGTGTACCGATCACCGTATATCCTTTTCGTTCATATGATAATGCTGTTCGCCTCTCAAAATATTATTCCCTGTTTGTTGATTGTTGAGATTTGGGGTGATTTCATTGCAATGGCTGGCATATTTCTCTGACAAATTCCGCCGGCCGGAAGGTCGCCTTGGCAGTCGAGGTAGTCGTCTATGTGACTGCATGGTCGGGTAGTGCCAACGTTGTCTGCAGGTGAGAAGTGGCGTGGAGCGGCGTAGTCCAACGAAGTGACGGCCGACGTCCGACGACAGGACAGGCCTGGTCAAGGGGAGGGAGCATGCGGATCCTACGGCACATTCGCCATCCGACTGTACGCTAATATCCCGAGCGATGTGGCCGCCTCCGTCGGCAACAATTGCCCTGCCGCGTCCCACTTTATCTTCTCCCACTTACCCCCCGTCCCCCCTGCTGCCTGGTAGACCTTTCTCGGCAGCGGCATAATTAACTTGCTCTTAGGTGCATTGGGCCACATTAAATCCTGATTCCTGAGACTACGCTGACCGCATCACACCAAACACCCAAAGGTATAAACTCCAACAGGGCTGCTTTTACGCAGTCCCATCGGTGCCTGTTACAAGTACTCCTACGCGGAGATATATAAAGACTTGGATCGCACGGGCCGGAGGTGTTTCTTTTCTTGTCTCCTCCGGCATCTATGCCACGCAACACACGCAAGTCTCATCGACCAGGGGCGAAACTGGACACTTGTGGCCGGCGGGTGGCCCTGGACGCAAGCTGTCAAATTAGTTGTGTGCACCAGGAGAGACTTCTTCGCCCTCTCCACACACCCCAGCCAGACACACGTATGATCGTGGAGTAAATTGACCGCCATGCGTCTATCTGTCTCCCCCAACTGTCCGAATACATGGCAAACGGCTGAAAGCCAACACTTTCCGCCGATTGTTAGCCTCACCTAAAACCGTGGTGTTAGTGGAGCTGAAAGACCTCATTTGCCGGCGCTTTCACCCTTGGTTCCCTCCCAACCGTGCGCCCACCCGGTTTCGTCATGCGAATCGCCTCCGCGAATCAGTGGTGGTTTAGGTCCTTTCCAAAACCAACATTATCATGGGACCACGTTTACTCCTGGGGAGAAGTTGGTGGGTGCCATTGACATGCAATAAACGCAGGCATTGTGCGACCACCCCGCTTTCGCATCTAAAAGTGGGTTCTCTGGAGCCTCGATGATAAACTTTCACCTCGAGGGCTCGTCTAAACATACTACTATTTACAAGTTAGGACCATTTTTGACAGTATGAACTTATGCCATGGCAAGCCATACGTATTGTTCTTAAACGGCAAAAAGTGAGTTTTTAAATACAAGTACCTGTTGTATGAACCCCGCTAAACACTCGAAGGGAGTTAACCTTTATGTCCTCTCTTTCTTCTCTTACGCTTTAATATGGACAATGAAAAGGCGCCTCCTGTTTTAACTGTAACATACGCCTAGACCGAACGAATGGGGTAAGGCCCTCCCAAGGCCAGGCCCTCAGAACACTTCATGCAGCGATCGCGGGGCGGTGGCAGCCGAGTCTGCCGCGGTTGCTCCGATCCCCTTGCTTGTCGTTGTATGTCATACGTGCACATTCCACGCGTCGTCTTTCGGTCAAAGCACCTCTATCAACTTAATGATTGTAATGTCTTCGGACTTTTCGACCTCGCTGTTTTATTTTATTTCACGCATTGAGCCATAGTTTACGCATCCTTTCGTGGCATTTGTGGCGCCATTTGCTTCCGCTCCGTGCCCCGAGAGGACCTGCGGAGGGGACTCCGAGCCCTCTGGCGACAGCAGCAATCAGCAAATGAAGCCCGGAAACAAAGAATCCCTAATTCTGCAAGTTGAAACCTCGACCACCATAAACAAACATCATTCGAGTCGTCAACAAAATTGCGTCTGCCGATTGACCCAAAAAAGCAGACTAGCCATGGCAATCACGAGGGTCTGTCGGCAAATAAACTTGATCATGTTTGAAAGCAGATATTTGTTTTTATATCCATTTCAAGTCCATAGAATGCCCACCCTTGCTGTTCAGCTCGACGTTTATCCTTCAGCTGTCTGCTCCCCTCGTGTCCCACCTACCCAGCATGCCGCAAGACGGCCCGAGGCCTAAATAAAGTGGGGCGTGACAAAAATTTTGGAATCCGAAATGTCGTCTATACTTTTTACCGTCGCCATCGCCTAGTTTTCCTAATGCACGATTGATGAATTTGAGGACTGTTGAATGCTCAGCACTGTGATTTCAACCAGATTTGCAATCAGCATAGAAGCGCTAATGCTTTACCGCTTTCAACTGCCTCGAATTTGTCTGAAGCTGTATGGCGAGTAACGACATCTTTACCAAGCGAGGAAAAATTTTCATTCTGCCTAAAATGGTTCACATTGGCTTCGCTTTCCTAAAATGCTTAACAATTTCAATGGATTAAGAGTCTATTCACCTTCATTATTCATTTTCGGCTCAGTCACCGGCCTTTCAAGATTTGCCTAGTTTTCGCGTGGACTCAATGATTGCATTGGCAAATCCGACACGAAGCATATTTCCCCATCGTTGTGGCTGTCTAGCGCAGTCACATGATGGCGATGAAGCCTCCGAGGGGCGATCACACCGGTGCGTCACCGCCTTTGTTGCGCTTCGGTTTCCTGCCTCAGTGCTTGCCCCTTCCACGGCCAACTGTCAGGGCTCTGGGGCGTTCCATTTCCGGCTTTACACACCACTGCATGTCACGTGACTTAGTCAGGTCCACTTCACTTGTTCCAGGTACCTGTTGGTTTCGCCAAATCAGTCCGTTTTCGCACCTTGCCCCACTTTCTCGCACCCGTTTCGTGTGCCGCGACGTAAGAACCATCTTGAGGCAGAAAACGGAACGACTTCGCGTTATATTTATAGCGTTGACGACTATAAACAGTTCAAATTACTCTGGACCCATCCCGTTTCCAGCGATGACCGCTCTTAGCGCCCCAGCCACCACGTCCAACTAGTCTACTCACCGGACCACGATACCGTTCGTGGGCATGGATGCAGAATACACTAAAACGAACTCTGTAGCACCTCTCTAAAACGACACTTTGCTACGGCATGAGGCATCAATACGATCAAGCTCTAATAAGCAGATGCACGGTGCGGATCGGTGCTAAAGTCCACGCAGGCTTAAACGAGCTGTCGTCTTACTGCACCTCGATAGGGCCCTCCGAACCGACAATGCATTGCGTTTTGTCAACGCGCACCACTGCGGACACGCTCGAGGAAAAACTGTTCATGTGGACACTGGTGCTCCACTACCTCACGTCACCACAACACTTTTGGTGACATAGGCGGGGCAGAGAGTCTCGAACGAACTTCCCGCCCTCTCAACCTTTTGCTCACAAAATGGGGACTCCATGGTTTCTCGATAGTTGGCCTTGGGACAGCGGGTACTCGCAAAGCTCAGATCAGACCTTCCTGGGATCACTCCCTCTCTCTCCAAAAAAGTAGCATCTCCTTCTCTCCTCTTCCTCCTCCTAACTTCACTATTTGGTATACAAGGGGCCCCGGGGATTCTCGGTGCCTTGTTCCTAGCATTCAAGTGCCATTTTACCGCGAAATGGATGTAGAGGAGAGCGGACGTGCCTTGTGTCTCAGCGACTCTGGTCTTCGGCATTCTGAGCACTGCTGCTCCGTTTTTGGAAACGTGACAGCAGACAACACTCCACTACAGATTTAGCAGTGCTTCTCCCCGATGCTGTAGCAAGTGGACAAGTGCTTGTTTCAACAATATCAAACTCCTCGATTCGAAATGAAAGCGATCAATTTGTCAATGATAAACAGGCCAAAATAAAAGCTGAAGTTGAAAGGCTAACTTACACTAAGGAACTATGGTTCACTGGATTCAAATAAACTACGCATGGTTTCGAAAAGGGCAGCTTTTGAGTACAGAAGTTACGAGAAGGGGAGCTGGGCAACATTTCGTTCTCGGAAACTTCGCTCGGTTTCAGCTTCTGTGAGATGAAGCAGCAGGTCATTTCACTAATGCGCCGCAAAACTACTTAGTTCTTGGCCTCTTTTACCATTTCCGACACTAGTCAAACAATATTTTTGAAAAAGTTGGATTTCCCTTCCCATAAAACACGAGCGCATTTCTTTGTCTCTCTGGGAGCTCAGAAGAGACACGAAAGCGTTTCATTCGAGACTCGCACAGGTGCCCAACCAGACGAGCAACTTCCATTCACCACAGGCGCACGCAACTGGGCCCCTGTGGGGACGTCCCCACTTTGGTTGGCCCCGGCTGGGGCCCCCGTGGTGCGCGTGTTGGTACCAGCGCAGCGGGTTTTCTCTGCGAGCACACTCTCACGGCAGGTAGCAAGTATTGCCTCCCCTCCAAGCCATAGTTTAGGCACAATTTAAATCGCCATGCAATTATCCAGTCGTGAACCGCCCCCTGTGCTGGAAAAAAGGCTTTTATCAGACGAATCCCTCCCTTGGGGTTTCAAGTTTACTCGGCTGCATTGTCGCTATCACTAAGCCATCGCATTATCCTAAACCAAGAACATCCGCTTCTAAAATTTTTAAGTTTTGCATTTCGATATCACATTATATAACAGGAGAGGGGCCCTACTTGACTGGCCACCCAAACGCATTGGTGGGGACTTTGTTGTGGCTGTGATCGACCATCCGGAACAACCTCAAGCATATGCTCATGCCGGGCGTGCGACGGGATATGTGTGAATTTTGAGGTAAAAAAGACGCTATTTTCAGCAAGCGACATGTAGGAGTGGCAGGAAGTAAGTTAAGTAAGGCTTTCATGAGAGGCCACATATCCCGGTGGTGTCCAATGTGGATGTTTGCGATCTAAGTAAGGCGACTTCAGTGAATCTTTGCTGCGCCTCACGCCCCCATCGGTTGCCCGCTAGACTGGTGGCGTAATACGCAACTGATTTGATTTGCCGTATGGCACTCTAGCGCCTTCAACCTTCGACTAAATCGCAAATTCCCGGTCTGGTAAATGTTGAGTTCTGCTTTTCAGACTACAGAGGTGCTTTTTGCTAATCACCGAGACGGAGGGATGATACGTCGGTTGGTGAACTTGCGGCTGCCCCTCGATGATCTCACCCAACATCGCAGAGAATATCTCGTTCTCCCATCTCACCGCCCCGATGGATTCAGTGGCTGGGGCAGAGGATCACCTCCTCTTCCTCTTCCTTCTCCTCCGCTTTTCGGGATCTTAGTCCGTCCGGAAATTGTCTTACCAAAGAGCTGCAACGCCCTGGCTGTGTTGCCAAGACAACCCGATCTGGGAAATTGAGCACATACTCCTTTACTGACTATACTGCTTTCTCCCTTAAAATTCGTACTTTCCTCTGGGGTATTGTTAGCTTTTGAGTGGTCTGCGGCCTTTCCTCCCTTAAATATCATATGTTAAAACTGACACATTAACAATAATGCTGGGTCACTCCAGTACGCCACTTGCCTCGTCACCGCCTTCACTCACTAAACCTGCCTCTTTGATTTAAGTGACTTTTTGGTCTATTCGTGCCAAATAGTAGTTCGACTAAAGCCCTCTGATTACTTCAGTAACTTTTCATTTCTTGTGTGGATTGAAATTGCATTACTCGCGCTGGTGTGTTTTTCTGGGGACATTTAATGAAGTATAAACTGCCTGACCCTATCTTCCCCATTTCGTATTCGTCGGACTTCGCATACATTTTGAGTTTAAAGCCACTTATGTTCAAATGAGATTTGCGATCCAGTGTCTATCATATTAGTAAAATTAGTTGAAATCTTTACTGCCCTCTCCACCAGCCCGCCAATGGCTGCTTTCATCGGGGCGGCTCCACTGCGCCTGCCCAAAGTGGATACGCCTGTCCCGTGTGGTGGGGTGCTTAAAAGACCACAATTTGTCTGGCCTTTATCGAATCAATCCCTTCAGCCTCGGTAGTTTGAAGCCGTCAAGGGGCAATTCATTCCCTGAATCGCTCTACGGAATGAAATGAAGTTAACTAATTCCTTTCGCGAGCTTAGGATATTTTCGTTAATCAGCCCCTTGTGAAGGTCACCGAGCCACACATTCTCTCAAGGGCTGAAGGGGACTCCTTTTAGACCTCGACAACATCTTTTTCAGCCTTGTTTACCATTCTATTCAATTAGCCTCTCACGTGAGCCGTTCTGCCAGATTTTATAACATCGTCATGACACTTAAACTCTCATTTGCGCGTTTGAGCCTTTGGGGAGTCGATGTGATTTTACCTCCCTTCATATATAACATATGGAATAGTATGTGGTGTAGAATGCCAAAAGAAACAGACCGAGTAATAATGTAGATGGGACTGGTTAAATACCTTTGATTACTTCTGACTGCTACACGCCTTTTACAGCCCAGTTAGATTGAAATTTTCCCTTACACCAACCTGAGGCGGACGCCTACCCCATGGTGGACACACTGCTGCCGAAGTGCCTGATTCAAGAAAGCTTGCGCAAGCCCCAAAACGCCGTGTGTCAACAGAACGCCAAAAAGATTCGGTAAGCAGGTAGGCATCGCATCAGAACTGTTTGGGAGACGTAGAGTAAGCCGCAAACACACGAGAAAGCGCTCTGCGTCTTCGCGGCTGACCTTCACGCGGCGCGTCTTGCGTTAACGACCATCACATCGCCCAGCGAGAGATGAAAAGTTGGCCTCATCTACGCTGCGGGAATGTACGCCCTAATTGTTGGCCAGGGAAACCTGCTCAGCGCGCCCAAGGCATGCGTCTGCAGACTCCGGCCACCACTCCGACTTCCTGCCCCAGCACCGACAGTGTAATATGCTCCGAAGGGGTCGAATCCTTGCACAAGTTATCTGACCACATGTGGAACGGCTTAGCCACGCCTGCGTAAACTTGTTGAATGACCAAAAAACCGTGTTAGAGGGGATTTGTTGATTCCGGAGAAAAGTGCACAAGTCGGCAGATGAAAAAATAGGCACACCTGATACCCGACAAACTGAAATGTATGTGAATGGAGGACTAATAAATGGGTGTGTCCGTTTCAGTGGGTGTGTCTCCCTCCCTGCTTGTGCCATATCGGGTAATGAAAATCGAAGAATAGGACCTTCTCCACGTGTATTGCGTAGGGACGACTGAACCAAGGAGCCCTCCAACAAGAACCCCCTACCGCCTGCCAATTGCGAGCGAATTGAAATCCTCAGTCTCCATAGGACCGAAATCAGCCAGTTTTGTGGGACGAGACTTAGGAGCCGCAACGGGTAGTTTATCCCTCATCTAAAAAGCAATGGAAATATATTACATCGTAATACCCCGGTTTTCGGCCGATAACCGATTTCTTAATGGTCTCAAGCGAAGTTCATCCCTTCCGACTAACTATGAAAACAATTTTGGAATTAGGTTTCACGCACTGGAGAGATGCCCGGGGTTTGGGACCAGTCAAAGGTGGCTAGCATCGTCTTTCATTTCTTTCGGTAAAATTACGAAGCCTCGTTGCGCGAAAATATGCCGTCCGCATATTAGAACAGTGGCGAGAGCAAAACCATCATACAGCGCAACGAAATGAACATTCCCCTCGGTCACTTCCCATCCGTTCTAACGACGCGATCAAACCCACTTCAACTTTACTCTACTGGAATCAGTAACAGTGGATAAACAACGGAGCCCCTCCGCATAAACTCCTATGAGAAGTCGGATCATTCAACATAGTGTATTGGGTTCGAGAGTAAAATTAAAACGATATTTACACAACGGGACGTGTTTTCGAGTATAGGCTGGAGCGTAGAGCAAGTATCTAGCACTCACTGTTCTTGAGAATTGACAGATTGCATAGTTTCGTTATCGCCGCTGTGATCGTCATCCAAAAACCGTCGTAGAAGATAAGCTCCTAAGGGCTCGGTTCCAGACATGGCGGGTGGTAGAGAAACCTCTGACATTATGCAGAGGTAGCTGGCGCTAGCGGCTTGTGATGCTGGTGCCGACACTCCTGGGAGTGGGGCTTCCTGACTGGAGGACGAGAACATCCTCCTCCCCTTGGAGCGGAGGATCAGGCGAACTGCAAAAAGTTCCATCTCCCGCAGGATGCCGCTTCCGATTCACCGGGAACCCAGTCAAAGTAGGTCTCCCACTCCGGTGGGTACTCCTCTTAGAAGCCACTGTCCGCGTACTCTATCTCTAACTCGTACTGCCGATCGACGAAGGAAAACATCGACGAGACGTCACTCGAGGGACAACATAGACGGTGAGGGAGATCCACGTGTATTTATAGTCACTTTCCGCGTTCGTACGCACATGCATACTCGTACGCTTATTGTCGGCGCTTCGGCGTTCGACCTCATCTTGATTGCATTGGTTTTCGAGCCAACCAATCGGAGCGAAGGCTCTTCATGCCTGTGTACTTTGTGGGCTAGACGGCTGATTTTTTTAATTGGGATGTTTTCTGTGGGTTAACGGCACTGGCGCGCATAGATTTGATCTTAATTATATCTCTTGGAGCAATAAATATTTAAAAAATCCATTTAAATCTGCTTTCGGTAGGATGCTTTTACCATTAATTCGTTAGAAAATATCCCACTTAAGTAGCCAAAAACATATTTTCCTGTCTCAAGTCCAAATAGTTTTTTGATCGCATGTATGGCAACCACACCCTAGGGACGCTATTCCTCCTGTTAGTCAGGAGCTGTGGCTTCCACCAGTGGCGGTAATGAATATGCCAATCGGTTCATTTAAGCTACTGTTTCCCTGACTAGTCACCAAAGGTGGGTTAAATGACTCGCAAACGCTTTTCCTTCTGCTCATAAAAATTTGTCTAGTAGATACTTCTCCGAAACATTGTTAAATGGACGAATAATGGGAAGTGTCAGTAACAAGGAATTTCTACACTTTTGTCAATATGAAGAGTTTGCCATGTTTTAATCGCAAGGAACAGCGATTGTAGTTCTAAACCCTGGACTATTCAGGGGTCCCAGATCCTCCCACAAATGGTAAATAGGCCCAAAGCGTGGGCCGAAACAATGCTAACTTTCCTTGAGATTGCAAAAACATGTAATCTGAGGGTATTATATACGGCCTCCAGCTCTTACCCAAGAAGCATCATCTTATCCCTCTAGTGTCCATTAACAAAAAGGTAATGAAGTGAAAGTTTATTTCTACTCAACAGTCATTGTTTTATGAATCTGAACGTCACCAGGGATAGTGTCTTATTCAACACAAAATGAGGTGGAAGTGTTAAGGAGTATGGGACGCAGTCATCGCCCTAACATATTCTGCCTTCCTCAGTTTCATTTGTTTACCCCGAAAGTAAATGCACTCTGGGGTTTTTTACTGGTTCCACTGGTTATCTTGTATCATTGATGTTTTATTGTGGTAAACTGACTTTATACACCACCCATTTTTGCAAACGCATTCCGTGAAACATGTTATTCTTGTCTACGTCGACTAAGATAACCCGAATGGTAACATTGAAAGTGGAGGCTTGTACTGTAGGGTTAAAAGTTATTTGGCATTAAATTATGCAAAACACAGTTTCCGGAAGAGTTTTGCATACTTTTCGTAGTCTATCTCACAAATTACTTTGACTTGAAAGTTGGAACTGTTTTGGACCCACCTTCAGTCAAACGCAAAACCTGGAAGGATGATTCAACTTGAAGTCCATTCAGTTAATCACAAAGGCGCGAGTGTCTGACGACTCACCACACTCACAGGCATAATCGGGAGACTGGGAGCTAAGTATCAAGTAACTCGCTCTTTCCCTTATTATCCCTCATAATTTGTCTTGCCGCCGGCTATTTCGTAGAAACTTCAAAAACCTTAAGCGTTGAAAAGAAAGGAAGCACCTCATCAATGAATTAAGCTCGTGCATTTATTCACGGTAGATGTATTAGAGTATGTTAAAGGAATATTTGGAGAAGTGAACGACTGTCGTGGCTTGTGAGAGATTCACCCCCATGCGATAAGCCGGGCTTCCTTTCCACGAGCGACTGACACTTCCCCGGCGAGCAGATCTTTGGCTCCAAATGATACTACTATTACCCCTGTTTTCAAGCCGCGAAGGGTGTTTTTTTCGCGGGAAAGGCAGAGTGATTAAAAGGCGGGACGTCAGGAAACGGAATACGCACTGTGTTAGACCGCCCTCTTTCCCTCTGCCCCGTTTTTGCGCGCGCGTCCGTCTGAATAGCAATTATTTCACGTTAATGTGTGGATCATGTGACTCCTATTTTTTGGTAAATAATCGCAGGCGTTGGACACTTTGCGAGTCCACCTTAAGACGCAGGTACCGTACAGCGATGCTGCTCTCCAGGCGCCGGGTGCGCAAGATTCAGACGACGAGAGATTCACCTGCGAAGGCACGCAGTCATCCATTCAACCGCCTTCATAGAGCCGACAGGGTGGACGTTCTCCGTTCCTTTCTCCTGCGTCCCGAGCGGATAAGATTGCCTGGGTGTTGTGGTCCGACTGAGATGCAGGGGCGTGGTTGGTGTCACGGTGCAGATGTCGACCATCTCATCCTGCATGCTCTAATAGCCCCTCTCGGCTTAATCTGCCATCCATTATCTTCAGATTCGGTTGCAGCCCCTGCATCTCAGTCGGACCACACACCCCAGGCAATCGTAAACACAATAGAGGAGTGACTGAATAAATGAATAAATGAACGGGCATAGTTACAGGCTCACACTTCCCCTCCACTTGTTTACACAAGACGGTGAACACGATAGCGACCAGTGACAACTAGGCGGATGAGAGGACTAATGAGGGGTGGAGCTTCGGCCCGACGACCAACAGTTGTGGTGCACTATGGCATTGTGAGAGAAGTGGCATCGTTCCGCAAAATGGTGCTGCTGCGACGACACCCGAGGAGGGGTAAATAAAAACCGGTGACTTCACCGTGGTTGAGTGTGTCGAGTCGGGTGTGTGGGTGTGTGGGTGAGGCGTTGGCAGCAAGCATTAAGTGGTCGCATTGTGCCGAGTGAAGAGCGGAGTATGCTGACGCGAGGAAGGTGGGGTGGGCAGTTGGCAATGCAGACGGTGAAAGCATGACAAGGTGAGGGGGAGACGAGGTGCGAAGTTGCGGAGTTGCGGAGTCCCTAAACTCACGCACGTGGCTCTCTCCGAATGGCCGCAATCTCAACGGAATCACGGGGCGCGCATGAAGCCGACAAAACGCGACAGTCCACTTTTTGGAGCGGAATCCACAGTGCGGAGCGCCCACCCAGTGTCCGCCAAACAGCACTTGAAATTTCGCAGTCAGACAGCCCAGTTTCGGGCCTCCGAATTCCACTGCACAAGTGTAAATTAATTTCCGATGTACTTCGAAAGGGGGAAACATCGGTGAAACGAGGAAGTCCGCTTTTCCTGGTCCGAGTTTTAGACGTTGGCGCAGCCGTGGTATTTGCCGACCGTCGATGTGCGCTGGCCATGGGCTTGGGAAATGTTGGTGGGATGGTCTTATTCAGGGCGTAGTGGCCCCTCGGCGGCAGTTTGGAATGGTTAGGACCTTTCTCTACCTGGCAGACTTGCAGGGTGGTTCCATACTTCACTTTAATTTTTTTTTTTTAAATATAGTCCTATCGTATACTCGGGCAAATATAAACTTTGGAGTTTCGAATACTCGTATTGCTATTACATTCGTGAGTAAGGAGGGTGGTGGTGGAGGCGGAACTGTTAGCTCCGGGCGTCAGCCCTCCTTCCCTCCCCCACCCCAGCCGCCTCCCCAGTAAGCACCACGGAAAGAGGAAGGGCAGCAGAGGCGTGATCGGAAAACCAATTTCACTAGGCGGAAGAAACATGAAGAACTTCTGCTTTATACTTCCGTTCCTGGCCTTTCCCGCTTTGCATGCCCTAACAGGTATGTTGGGGCAAATAGGCTGGAAGTACACAATGGGTTCTGCAATAACCGCTTAGATAAAGTGCATTGAGGCGGAGAAGCGAGTGGACTCCATAGTCACTCAGTCGTTTGAGATGCCGCCTAAAACCCAATCCCACTGCCTCCTTTTAGTAAATGTCCGATGGAACGTCGAGATCATTGTTGGAGCAACCTGTCAGCCTCGAGTGATTGAGTGACTGCTGCGCCTTCTGAGTTGTTGCCTCATGGCCTATGATATCGGCAGTTTCACCTCCCGGGGGCGGCCTGCTGGCATGCTTGTTGTCAGCGTCGCGTGTCTGTGAAACATCAATTAGTCTGCGTCAGTTCGGCCTCACAGACACGTCACAGGTTCGGTCTCGCCTTACTCAAGCCAACCCGACCTGCATTCGAAAAGAGGCGAATCACCGCTAGCCGCGTGCGATATGCGGGAAGCATGACACGTGAAGGGTCCAAACACTCACCTTGTCAGCACCCTTGACAGATAATCCACACATCCGTACATTAGTCGCATTCTAATGCCTTCAGTAACCTTCCCTCAGCATTACCGCGCAAGTCGCCACATTTCCGGTCTTATTCTTCCCTTAATTTAGCCCTTCACCAAATGTCGTCGGTCCAATCTTTATGTTAAGTGGTTTTAGTCCCACCAACGCATAACGTAATTCATCGTATTCGGAGAACAGTCAAGACCTACGAGTTCGCCATCATCGACACTCCGGTCTCCCTGACAGCCTTCGAGTCAGCGCCCACTTCCGTCCCCGCCTCCAGCTCTGCTCAGATGTTTTGAAAACTTTTTTCACTACTCCTGTCCGTTCTCTGCCCCCCCCCACTCCCCCATAGTCCCCTCTCTTCTTCGCCGACGCGTTTAATTCGCGGCAGGTCCCTTGACCACCAAAGGATTTTCCATATGTTCATTTTGGAGGAATAATGAGGGACGTTTGTGTAAGCTCAAAAGGAAAGTCCCAGTTTTCGAGGCAACCGAAAACATTAGAAAAAGACATACTCAAAGTTTGTGTCAGAATATCCCAAAATCCTGCTCCAACAAAGTAATGATCCCATGGGAAAAGCAAAAGAAATGCAGATTGGGAGAGCTTTTGGAACAACAATACACCTGGTTCCCACACATCTATGCTGAGTCGAAAAGGAAACGTGTCCGAACCTAGATCTCGTTCCTCCCTTTTATACCATGATTTGCCTCTTAGGAAAGGGTTATTTCTGCCTTCGATAGCATTCATGAGTCCTTCCTGCCCTACGTAGATCAACAGTGGCCTATCGGTAGGACAAATATTTTTGCTCCAAGAAGACCAGTGCTTTGCCTAATGAGGTCTGGTAATCATTTACGATGAAAATGAGCATATTTTACCATTGAAATTAGCCTTAATGGACAATGGCTATTAGAAGCAAACACGAAGGAGATGCCGCTTTGGTAAGTCCTCACATGTACACTTCGGTAACACGCCGAGGCGGCCTGTTCAATAATGGCGTTGAAGCCACTAGGCGAAGCGATCGGTCCGGAATTCGCCGAACGGCCATGATTTCGTCTTCTAACCACTATGACTGTCTCAACACTAAAGTTAAAGCCTAGCACTTTGAAAAATACCATTTACAAATAAGTTCGATGGGATTTTACATAAAGGAAGTTTAAAGATAAATTATGCTACAAAATACAGAAAGACTAAAGTAAGAATTGACTGATGCGCAGGCAGCCGAAATACCCACAAACAAGGATAGGCAGCAGCCTGCAAAACAGGCATTAAACACGGCTCCACAGCAAACTCGAAGACGTGAAAAACATCTCAACTGCAGGTCCCACGACGCAAAGCGCGAAACAGCCAATGCGTCTTGGCGAATTCCCATGCACGCGAATGCACGCAAGCACAGCAACCTACGAAGCGATTGGCTGATCTGCTCTCTGTCAATACTCGCTTTCGCCACAGTGAATGGCTAAATATGAAGTCACGGTGGTGTATAAATGGCGCGTGTCGGCTACGCGACAGGCAGATTTGAGCTCGCATCGCTGCAGGTGTAGAGTGCCTTCGGTTTTAATTCACGATGGAGGAAAACATGTCAGTGCGCAGTCGTCCCCACCCCTGTTCAACTAGTCCCGGTTCCTGGCCTCGGCCGTATATTTGACGTCTCCTCATCGGAGAGCTCGAGTCCTTTTGGGAGCAGCCCCAACTGCTACGACATCGAGGACGACGCCTGTTTCGTCTTCCCGGTGAATGGTGGTGGTGGTGGTGGCGGCGGCGGCGGCGGCGGCGGCGGCGGGGCTTCTCGTCAACTACAAGGCCGGAGTGCGTGGACGTGGTGGAGGTGGGAGGTCTGGCCTCAGCTACCTCGATGGAGGCTATCCTGGCCGCCGATGGGGGGCGCGGTCCGACGCATTGGCTCGTGGCGTATGTACGCGGCAGTACCACGGCGATAATCTTTCCACCACGGGAGACGCGTGGTCACAGTCTGACAAGATGTGGTCTCACCGTCTGCATGGAGTGGCTGGAGGCGGCAGGCGTTAGCCAACTCCTCATGGCTGTGCCCAGCGGTGAGGAGACGCTCTGCAAGAACCTCCTGTTCCTCGGTTTCTCTCGCCTCCCCAAAGAGGTGGTGGCGGACCAACTTCCCCGTTGGTTTATTAACTATAATGTCCTCATGACTGACCTCACTCCTCTGTAATCTTTTCTGTTAACACTGTCTCCCCCTTAAGTGTCGCGTTCTTCTTTCATCGTTAATGTGGGATTTGCTTTATGTTGGTAGAGGCGCTTTCATTCGGTACCGTGGTTTTGTGTGTGGCGAAGTCTTCTCCACTGAGTTTGGCACCTGCACTGTCTTCTCTCGCTCCGGTGTGTGCCGCTCATCTGTACTTCCGCCAGTGGTACGTGGGGTCTCCGCGTGAGCACTGGGGAAGCGATTGTTGTCGGTCGTAGACGAGCCGCTTGATATGATGGTTTGTCTTGCGAGTGGTGTGGTTGCCAGCGCCCTGAAGAGATTAGACGAGTCTCGTGGCGGTCTTGTCTGCCCTCATTGTCTCCCTGCTCTCTGATGTTGATTTTTGGACACCTGCTTGTCTGGGGCTTTGCCAACATTCCGAATGCAGGAGCATGCCGGTTGGATGCCGTAACTTGCCGAACAGAAAGTCGGCTTTTCGACTTAGCCAAATTACGGACTGCCTGGTAAGCGCGGAAGTAAGATACGGGCATCCTTAACGCCAGGTGGGAGGAGTCGCACCGAACTGTCACGATATTGGGTGCGCTTGTAGGTGGTCCTAGTGACCGCGGCGAAGTCATGCCCTCTGATATACGAAGTGAACCTTTTAGTTGCATGGAGCTGTTGCAAAGCCATTCTCCATGCAACTGACGCCTTCGTGTTCGATCGTCGGTCTCCGCACGAGAGGGGTGTGTGGTTCAGCCCGCAGCTTTGGTGCTGAAGGAGAGCCTGAGGTTCTTCTCCTTCCTAAATGGCGATTACTATGAGAAATTAGCCTCGCACGATGGCAATCAGATGTAGCATGGTATGGAAGAACTGATCTTCCGTGGCACATTGATGTTCGCGTATGCTGCATGGCCACGTGTTACCTCGGCTGTCATGTAGTTAGTGTAAAAGGACAGATTAGCGGATCCAGGGTTAACTTATTTCTTGTCGAATTGAAGCCCAAACACCACATGTGAAATGGCTTAGGTCATCTTTTTCCACTGAGCACCGCCCTCACTGTGACTCGAAGTGGTGTGATACGCAGTAGACATGCCTGCGTTGACGTTTATCAAGGCACCTGAGTCTCGGTGTTTGCGCACCGCATCTTTCAGTTTTCAGTTCCACCGTGGAGCTCTCTCCGACGTTTCATTCGGTGTCGCCGCACAACATGTGATCTGATGATTTGGTTAATGCTCTTGAAGCGGTAAGAGTATTTGATGTTGCTCGCATGTCAGGGCGGCTCCTTCAAGCCGTCTTTGAGATGTTGTCGGCAATCTGACGAAAGGAGCAGCCAAATCTCACACCCAATGACGTAGTCCTGGTAAATCCCCGCTGCGTGCGGGTGGAAGACCCATCACATCTGGTGCTCTCACTCACCAACAACTTCAGCCACTTTAAAGGAGTAGTTAAGCAAGAATACGACTTAGAGATAGACCGAAAAACCGCACTCTTGAAATATCAAAGTCACTTAACATTTGAGAGTCTTCAACACTCATTCTCCCGACTCTTACTTTAATGACATGATTGGCGACCTGAACCACAGGCCGTCGTGCGCCAGGTACTCTGTCCCCTTGTCACAAACCCTGGCATGGAGAACCCGATGCTCAACCCCCGTCAAAATCCTGAGTCCAATCCACACTGAGGCAGCATAAGCTCTACGGCGAGCCGACATAGCGCCAATGAGCATGAGCCGAGGGAGCGGGAGAGCGAACACCGGAGGAATGCGTGACGTCCATGATCCACCCCAAATTGTCATTATGCCACAGTTTTCACTGCCCGCGTAGATTTCGCGTTAGGATTCCGACGTGGCGTCCGGTTGAAGTTTCGTCCTGCCCACATTCACGACACCTCGTTGCACACCTTATGCGGACTGCTAGCGAAAGCATTTAGCCTTCCCGTTGTGGATCGGGAGCCCCTCACAACGGCTTCTGGAATGTGGTCCGATGGCCGTCAAATCACTCACGCTTCCGCCCCAACCGGTGTCGGCGAATTTTGACCGAATTAACCGCTTCCACAACACCCGCAATACGCGAGTAATTCAAGCAACTGTACCGGCTACTTTGCACCCTTTTTCGAATACGAAACTGACACACTCGAAGTGAGCTGCAACGCCACTTAAGCTGTGGTCACTCAATTAGGCAACTTCGATGGCCGGTTGGTCAGGTCAACTTAGGCAGTTCAGCCTTTAACGCACACCCCTTCACACCGACGCTTGTAGTTCTCTCTACAAGGTTGTAGCTAATAACCTCAATGCGGATTGTTTGCAAATTTATTCCGCGCACCACCTTGTTAATTCAGTCCGGAGCCATGTAACCTCTACCAAATTAATGCAGGTTGGTGGAAATCTTCGTGCGCGCGACTGCCGACCTGCGACCACAATTAAGTCAGAGTGCGCATCTCGTCAACTGCGAGTCGGTTTAAAACACCTCATTGCGTTCGCTTGGGGGGAACGCAATGCGGAATCGCATTGCGACGTTTTGCTCCCGCACTAATCGGCCGTGTTAAAGGGTAAACCCGTGTGGCTTGGGTTTTCTACAATTTTGAACGCAATTCATCTCCCAACTTTATTCAGCCGGATTTATTATCATCCTCAGCGACTGGTAGGATTCTGTGAAAAGTTCCGCGATACCCCTCTTAATGTCGCTGAAATGCGTCTTCGTAAAATAAATGCGCAAACCACGCGCATGTTTTCACTCAAGGCTACTAAAGCTACTTGTATGTACCACGATGAAAATTAGGGGCTAACCCTACCGCATATTGTGGTAAAAAAAATAATTGGAAAGGGTGTATTCATAAGGGCTAGATGGCTTCGCAAAATGAGCGCTCATTGGGGATGTGTTTAACCGCACTGGATATTTAATACACATTAAATATCATCTTGCGGAACCAATGACACCCGAAAGCAACGAAATCTATGGAGTTTCTAACTTTACAAACTGGGAAAAAGCGTCTTTTATCGTGCAGAATAACCGAATACCCACAAACAAGGATAGGCAGCAGCCTGCAAAACAGGCATTAAACACGGCTCCACAGCAAACTCGAAGACGTGAAAACATCTCAACTGCAGGTCCCACGACGCAAAGCGCGAAACAGCCAATGCGTCTTGGCGAATTCCCATGCACGCGAATGCACGCAAGCACAGCAACCTACGAAGCGATTGGCTGATCTGCTCTCTGTCAATACTCGCTTTCGCCACAGTGAATGGCTAAATATGAAGGTCACGGTGGTGTATAAATGGCGCGTGTCGGCTACGCGACAGGCAGATTTGAGCTCGCATCGCTGCAGGTGTAGAGTGCCTTCGGTTTAATTCACGATGGAGGAAAACATGTCAGTGCGCAGTCGTCCCCCACCCCTGTTCAACTAGTCCCGGTTCCTGGCCTCGGCCGTATATTTGACGTCTCCTCATCGGAGAGCTCGAGTCCTTTTGGGAGCAGCCCCAACTGCTACGACATCGAGGACGACGCCTATAGAAGAATTCGTAAGAGAAAGCATATATGGGTAGAACGGGGCGTGGGCATCTACTAAAGGCCACGTCTGGTGCGCGAAGGCAGCCCATATCACCGTTTTCATTACACGGAACGCTGGCCTGGTGACCTTACGGTCATTCATGCGATTATACAATATGTAAGGCGCGTGTCAGTACACGTGACGAGGCAGCCAGGCCAACTTGTACATTAAACTTGAGGTCTAAGAGTTTTATCCACCCTGACACTGACATCGCGTGCAAATTTGGTAGGAGTCAAAAAGAGCAACGTGTCAAAGATGTGAAGTCATTGCTAGGATGGGAGAACAACAAGCGAAGATAATCGCGATACCAAAGCTGTTCAGCAAGTTGATTCTATTCGTCAGGTTGAAAAGTCCTTACGAGGTGGAACGAACCGAACAAAAAATCCTTGATATGGGGGCTGAAGCAATCAGCGGATGGCTGAAATCAAGGGTAGAGCTCCAGCTCGCGAAATCAAATAAGCCGCCCAAGCTCCTATCCGTCTTCTCACGCGGCGGTTGCGCTCGAGTGCTCCTGCCCCTTTGCTAGGCCCAGGACAAAGACAAAATAGTAGTGCGGTGACAAATCACACGCGCGAAAAGTCGCCCCAGCTCCGAACCACCGACATGAAACACCCGAAATAGCCCACACAGACATGCGAGACGGGAGCGGATCCCCGAAAAAGGTCACGACCAGGACTGGGCTAGAAGAAAGAGACCCATGGGAGCCTGGCACGTGCACCGCATTGCTAAGGTAGTCGCCAACAATGAGAGCAGATGCCACCCTCAGGCGGCACACTTCGCCACACACAAACCACGGCACCGAATGAAAGCGCCTCTACCAACATAAAGCAAATCCCACATTAACGATGAAAGAAGAACGCGACACTTAAGGGAGACAGTGTTAACAGAAAAGATTACAGAGGAGTGAGGTCAGTCATGAGGACATTATAGTTAATAAACCAACGGGGAAGTTGGTCCGCCACCACCTCTTTGGGGAGGCGAGAGAAAACCGAGGAACAGGAGGTTCTTTGCAGAGCGTCTCCTCACCGCTGGGCACAGCCATGAGGAGTTGGCTAACGCCTGCCGCCTCCAGCCACTCCATGCAGACGGTGAGACCACATCTTGTCAGACTGTGACCACGCGTCTCCCGTGGTGGAAAGATTATCGCCGTGGTACTGCCGCGTACATTACGCCACGAGCCAATGCGTCGGACCGCGCCCCCATCGGCGGCCAGGATAGCCTCCATCGAGGTAGCTGAGGCCAGACCTCCCACTCCACCACGTCCACGCACTCCGGCCTTGTAGTTGACGAGAAGCCCCCGCCGCCGCCGCCGCCGCCGCCAACCACCACCACCACCATTCACCGGGAAGACGAAACAGGCGTCGTCCTCGATGTCGTAGCAGTTGGGGCTGCTCCCAAAAGGACTCGAGCTCTCCGATGAGGAGACGTCAAATATACGGCCAGGCCAGGAACCGGGACTAGTTGAACAGGGTGGGGACGACTGCGCACTGACATGTTTTTCCTCCATCGTGAATTAAACCGAAGGCACTCTACACCTGCAGCGATGCGAGCTCAAATCTGCCTGTCGCGTAGCCGACACGCGCCATTTATACACCACCGTGCGCCTTCATATTTAGCCATTCACTGTGGCGAAAGCGAGTATTGACAGAGAGCAGATCAGCCAATCGCTTCGTAGGTTGCTGTGCTTGCGTGTATTCGCGTACATCGAAGTTCGCCATATGGGTTCTAAATTTGTTCGCTTTGTTTGCCGCAATTTTTTAAGCCTGTTCGTTAAAAACAAAATCAGTGTTTTTATCTGGGTCTTAAATCTAATTTAATTTTTAGTTGACTTATATTTCTGCATTTTTGTTTGCTGCAGGTTAGCTAATTTCTCCTTGAGCTTATCTCTACTGGCCTGCATTCGGATAGTTCCACGCCCCTACCTTTTGCCCTTATGATCTTTCTGCACAATTTTTCAAAAAAAACCGTCTGAAATTTTTTCGTTTCGTTCAGCCTTGTCGACATCAGTGGTTTTTAATACCGTTTGTTGGGCTTTACTGCCGCCACGAACTCTTGCTCTCAGCCTACATTGTTGTGTTATGCAGTTTCGGTGCCCGTCTTTGTTAGAATTCTTATACCCCATTTCGGCTGTAAATTAAGAATCCTCATCCGTTATCAATTTAGACAAGCTACTGAAACGTAACATCAATATATTTTTATTACGCTCTGCCCTAATTCATCCCTATTAGTTTTTTTGTGACAACTCGGCCCAGCCAACGTATTAACTCCTTACTGTCCCAATCAGAGCTACTTGCCCTTTTGGCAAGGATTTATTTCAACAATACTTCAATTGCACGGGACTTACTACTATTACGTTATGTATATGATATTCTAATAGCATTTGAAGTAATTATCATTGAAAAAAGGACAACGGGATAACTCTTGGTTGACGTCTCTAAATAACAGGTCTGTGCTAAGTGCCAATTTCAAGGTATCGCGTGTTTCTTTCCAGTTAAACATTTTCATATACAAGGGGAAAGCAGCAAATATACTGAGGGATCCTTAAAATGCCAAGAAAAAACGTGAAGAGCCTAGGGCATCATTACTAAGTAGTGAACAAATAGCATGACTTTTGCCTAATAGAACTCGCTCTGCTAGGTACAAGCAGTCGATCTATGGAAGGCAATAACTTATGTGGAGCAATTCTATGAAAAACCCCAAAGCTGGAAAAACTGGTCTACACTATCGCCCCCCCCGTACAGAATTGCAGAAGTACGCAAAGTACCCAAACAATTTCATTAAGCCAACGTTTTCTGGATGTCTTTCACGGGTAGCATCTGGGCTTCCTTCCATTAACCTCTCCGATAATCTCCCTTTTTTTGGGACAGTGTCCTCCTGGTTCATTATCATGTTTTTCGCAAAATGCAAAACCACTAGGCAACAAGAATTGAGTGTGAGGCTCCTCCATCAAACGACGAATAAACCCACGTGAGCCGTCCCGCCCCTCCCACTGACACGCCCCCTGGGCGCCGGTCGATAACGCAGTTCGAAATCAGAGGAGTCGCAAAGAGCGAGTGCGGTTAACAAACACTCAACTTGGATATGGCGACCCCCAGCGCAGATTGAGACACGCTTTTCCCCATAAGAGGGCAAGACGATCTTGCTTCACAATCCCAACTCCTGGCCTCGGCCGTATATTTGACGCTGGCTCAATTGCTACCACACTGAAAAAAGTATGCGTTCCTCCACATTTGACTTCAATCAACACTCCCACTACCTGATCACTTAGAAATCCTTTCTCTTGAACTAAAAGAAGATGCTGATGTGGCGGCACAACTGGAGGCCTGGCGATAAAACAGTGGAAGTGCAAGGAGAAAGTGGGCTAGTTTACTCGCCTACTCCCACTTTGGCCATCGTCTTTTTGCCCTCGCCCGCCCAGTGCCGCCGCGTAGGGGAGGGAGTGGAGGTGGGCTCACCACAATTCCCCGAATGGAGATACTATCTTGCTTTGGAATGGCTGGAAGCCGTAGGCTTCCACTCGCGTGGTAGCAGCCGTCGACCAGGACGCTTGAGGGCCTCACCAAATCATTAAGATTTCTCGGTTTCACCTCGCTATACCCCTCCTACGCCCGCACCAGGCGAATCGCACCTTGTTTCAATCAAGGTCTTGCCCTTGCTTAAAGCCGATCTCTAGGACTGTTTAAGAAGTTTTTTCGCGGCTCGTGCCCTTTTATCACTAGCATCCTCCTACCCCTCTTTTCGCTTGTTCTTGGAATATAAACGACACTCGATTCTGTTTATCTAATTTAGAAACAATGCGATGAGTGAATTCTTTTCGTGAAATTTGTTCTGTGAATTTCAAACGAACACTAAAAATCATTGGTAGATAGAAAATAGGTAAGAAGAGGTTTTTATTAACAGCGATGCCTAAAAAACATCTATTTTCTGACCACTCCATATGCCCTACGCTAATAAAGCTGGACTTTTCAATAAAACAGTTTGCGGGCATTTTCACCTTTCTGTTTGCAAGACTGTTCAGACTTGGTTTTTAGACCTCCAAAAAGCACTAAGATAAAAAAACAAAGAACAAAGTACTCAGTGTGTTCGCTTGAAAAAAAGGCGATTGAAAATAGCCATTGTTTTGCCCGAAAGAGGATTAAAATAACAAGAAAGACGGGGAAATGTCATGGATATATAAAGTAAATTTACAAATAAATTTAAACGGAGTGGGATTAAATACAGGAAGTTATCCCGAGGTCCTGAGATCCTATCGCATTGGTGGGTCATTTGAGGAAATCGGAAAAACTACATGAGCTCCGAGGATTGCAACTAGATAGAACAAAACAACCCCATCTCTCTATTATTTAAATTCGAGCCATCAGACGTTTCCTCAGCACAAGGTATCACGATGTACTCAACTTGACGTATATCATCTTCTGGATATGAGCACATTAACTTACTTTCCGCGAGAGTGAACAATGTCAACACAGGAGTCGCAGCCAAGGGACTTGGCATCTCTTAAAAAAAAGTATGGGAAAAGAATAAGAGAGACCCATCAGAGCTTCTCAATTAAACTATCGCTGAGTATTCAAAGGTAGTTGACTCATCAGGTGCGCTGAGCCTCTACTGTTTTCCCACAATACCGAGTGCCCATTGGTGCGGATACCAAAGAGGAGTTTCGCAGACAACGCCTGAAACCCATCAGGACGGTGTCGACGAGGGCAGACGATGGATACTTGGCCGGCCCAAAAATATTGGTGTTAATAGCGGAAAAAGTAATTTAGGGACTTAACGCTCTACTACGAGCTTGGGGATTATCAACTTTTCTTAATAATAATAATTTGATCGCCATATGATAAAAATTGGCTTGACTGCTGGACAAGAATAGTCAAATTAGTTTAAAAATTACAACTCAAAGAAAAATTGTGGGCATGTTAAAACGTAATATTAAAGTATCCAAGCCACAGCTAATCAAAATGATTACTGAAAAGCTTACCTTCCGACTATGAACACAAAACAACTCTTGAATTATAGGCAAGGGAGGTACCTGAAAACATCTCCAAAAACACAGAACCTGCATATTTGAGGTCCTATAGATATCATACACTTCACCAACAATGTGAAAAACTAGCTGTTGCATAGAAGTATTGACGTGAAGTCATGAAAAAAATCACCAAATTCCATCAACAGAGGTTGCAAGTGAAGAGCCCAGTTGCCCCCAACGACTTGTGGAAATAGTCCCGATATGCTGAATACACTGTAAATCTTCACAAAGACAAGTTGTTATAATCTCAACTCCGGGTATTGCGTTATCCCTTGAAATGAAATGCATTGTAGCGTGAAAAAGAAATACTGGTGTTCCTTACCCTTTAGGATGCCCATATCCATATCAAGAGTTTAATAGGAACGCAAAAGCTAAGTTTAAAAACAAATATGTAGTTGATGAGTTGTCTACATATGAGAGAACATGATGACCCCAGCTCGCCTTCAGTCGAAAACGCATGTTAGGCTACAAGCAACGGGCTTCTTTAATGCAACAGAATGTTGGCAACAACCCTACTAACACCTTAATGAAATCAGTGGAAATGTGTGATGTTGGAAAGTATACTCGTCGGGATTATCAACAGAAAAAAAAGGGTAGAAAAACTAAAGGACGGGGAGAGGATTTTCTTGCAGTTAGACGCGTGAGAGTTACTTCTACAAAAATGAAAAAGCTTCCATGGAGAAAAGTTAGCGAGCGCTATCGTCGTAAATTTTCATTTTAGTCAAAGTATTTCGTTTGTGGTGATAGTCAAGCACTTTCAAGAGTAGTGATCAACGTTACCCGGCCAGCACCCTTCAATGGGTTGCATCCTATCGGCAGGTAATGTCTTCACCATATGAGACTAATAGCATGGGAACTCTGTTTGAAAAATGCTTACCCAGTTGCGGGCAAGTACGTAGCTATCCACTGATGCCAGCCCCAATATGCCAGCAATGAGAAAATTAAAAAGCAAGCGCCATTTCCACTATAACCACTCGATTACATACAGCCAGCTTGTTGGTAACTGTAAAATGGAATACTAAAACACTAAAAATTGTGAGCAGAGTTTTCGATTTATCAAAAAAACTGTTACTCAATCAGCAAGGTATTCAAGAGAGACAGTATTCCACTCCCCCTTCACTTTATAAAAGCGTTCTTCCTCGCCTCTTTTCCGACAGATCAGAGCTTGCCTCCTCGGCCCAGGTAGTGGTGAGACAAAGAGAATAAAATAAGATTGAAAAAAAACTTAACTCGCTGAACTACACCAAGCACATCTTTTGCACCTCAACCATAACCATATTCGGCTCGTGGAAGAAGTCACACGTAGAACAAGCGATATCCAAATACACAGACAGAGACAGAAAAGGGAGAGACGATGATAATGCAGGGTTTTCATCTGGCACAACACACAGAGCCAATGCTAAAAAAATCGAGATGCCAGGAACTCAGCTGCCGAGGCAGGTCGTCCAGAGAATTTATACGGGGCATTGGAGGGCTGATTGAACTCTTGCCGAGACCCACAAATCTTCCTCTTACCGCATTTGCCGCTTTGTTTTCTGGACGCCTCAAATTCGTCTTCCCTGCTTCACAGCCGTGGCATGGAAAGTTGCGAGCGCCCTTGCGGCGGCAAGTGGGTCGTTTCGCATCCACTCGCTGCCTCCTTGGTCGAACGGCTCTGACAGGGTATAAGGGAAAGGCCGGAGAAAGCCGCGGAGAGAGGCAAAGAGCATTCGGGAAAAGATGGCCGACTCGGAGTCGGAGGAGGCCTCCGCCATCGGAGAGGTTACCGAAGAGCGACTGGAGGGTAGAGCACCGCGATACAGAGGTAAAAAACACCGACCTCCGGGACGCCATCGAGAAAGGGTGCGCTTTGAGTCGGTGGGAGATGTACACGTTTGTGGCAAACGAGAAGAAAAGCCGCGTGTACTGAGTTACTCCGACAGCCCAATACTCGGTACTTTGAGCCAAGACCCCAAGACGTGTGCTGTTAGTTTACGAGCCCAAGTTGCCACAGAGCAGGGGGAGGACGTGCAGTGAAATGCGCAGCGGACCCGCATAAGTAACCAGTCGCGGATGCTGCATTACGGCCTCCACAATCACTGCTCCAGATGATGGCGGGAGCTGCGCAAGAAACACCGCTTCGCTTGCCGTAGAGACATTCTGTGTCTGTTTTCCCTGTCTTTCACTAAATGATTTTACGTAATAAAGAAAGAAACACTCTCCCCAAAGACTGTAATCTAAAGTTTGTTTCAAATATTCCTCAAATTTACATGGAGGTCTCTCATCAACCTTATTAGCACATACTAACAAGACTCCCCGAGAGGTATACTAATCCGAATCAAAAAACCTATAAGAACAAGAGCTTACCTTCCGAGTATAAGAAAACACTCACGTGAAGCGAGGGAGAGCGACGAGACGAGTAAAAAAATCAGGAAAGTCGAAATTAGAAAAAGAGCAAACATGCGCATATTCTCACACTCACTTATAATACCCGATACTATCTCACACTTGCAATTACCGACACAAATGGAAATGTACAAAGAAATTTCGTTAGAAGGCAGAAGTGTTTGTTCTTATCTCGATACTTGATGCGCGAGGCCGTATTTGCCAAATATAAAGCAATAAAATCAAAATCTATAGGATAAGTTGAACCACCCAGTACAGAACTATGGCGTAGTATTTCGCAGTGAGCCCTCCAAATTTCGATTGTAGAGCGATTGTTTCTCGATGCTTCGCCCCCACCCCATCACGCTAATCACCCACATGTCCTAGGCCATCCGTTTCAAGTCCCCATAAGTCATACGCATTAGAATCATCTCATCTCCGGCTCTGGACCAGGCCAGCGCTCTTTGTCCGCTGCTTAGACA
>QEYB01000092.1:0-36818 GCA_017562135.1 Dipylidium caninum
GTCTAGCTCTGCAGCGGGGTCCATTTCCACTTCAATCTCCCGGCTCGAGTTCTCGGCTCTTGTCTCTCATTATGCACTTCCTTGCGACGATCAATCAGCCGTCCTCTTACAGGTGCGTCGTAACACCGTAGACAGACGCACGCTGGCCTCTCACAGCCTGGAGCGTCAAGCAACGGCGACGACAACTCGTGAGCAATCCTGCCCGTAGGATGTCCACAAATGCGGCCTTCCATCACCGTCCCAGTAGTCGCTAAATCCGGCGTCCGAGCTGAAGCCTCGTCGGTCATCTCCGGCGTAGAGCTGGGCCGAAGGGGAAGGCCAGGCCGGCTCCCAGCCCTTCGCCACCACGACCGACGGCCGTCGGAACCAGCACATTTCACTTTCATTTCCGACTATCCCTCAGTCGGGCCGGCAGATCGTGTGCGGACGCCCGCAGAGGGGGTGGGGGCGGCCACCTTCTCCTGAGTCCGTGGAAGAGTTTGCAACATTCGTTCCCGAGGACCCGGCCTCTCGAGGGCAGGCCGGCCTGCCTTTCTTCGGTCCCATCCCACGCAGTGAATGTTCCTCGGCGACGGCTATTTGGCCACCATCAAGGGCGGAAGACGCATGCGACCCCCCGGGCGGGCGGGCTGCCTCATCGGAACCGCCCTGACTTCGATTCTCGGAGCACGTCGGAGCGGCTCTCACAGGCTGCAGACCCACATCGAAGCAACAACCTCTGACACGGAACCACGTGGAGGCCACGCTCGCCGACGGCGTTGATGGCAGTCAACACTCGGCGCATCGCCGCACAGAACTCCAGACAACAACGGGGACGTGGGAGGCGTCGCCTGAACGTGTCTTTCGCTTACGCAACAGACGAAGAGGGTGCCCTTTGCACCCCTGGACCGCCGCCCGCTCGAGCCCCGTCAGCTTGTCTGGACCTTGCGTTCACACACGCCGCCGCTCCACACTCCGCCGACCACAACGGACACGAGCGCTCCCGCCTCGCCTCCGCCGCCAAGTGCACTCTGTTTCTTGCTGGAGTCGTGACGACGGAGTCTGGGCCAGTGATCGCTCCTTCTCCCTCCGCCAGGAATGCCGCCAACCCGGCAGGCCTGGTCCGCTTCTGCATCCCGCCGCTGCAACCATCCGCACGTCGGACGATGCCCTCGCGCGGCGCGCCTCGGCTGTCTTGGCTCACTGCTGCGCGCAGCACGCGTGGAGGGGACTGGTTCTGGCGGCCTGGACAACGGTCTTTGTACTTGGCGCTTTGATCTTTATCTCCACCCCATGGGCCTGGTTGACGTGGGCAGCGATTATGGTGTCGACTGACTGCGTCGCCTATCCAAGACGACTGCATTAGGGAGGCGTTTGGCTCGCGCGACACGGCGCGGATGCGCCTGGCTCCGAGCTGCAGGGCCTCGCGCTCTTGGCCAGCGGCCTCTCACCGAGTCACACTCATCGTCGCACGACGCTGGTCGGCGCAGGAGCGCCGACCACCCCAAGCGCCTGCAACGGACGCCCCCAGCGCTTTCCTCCTCCACGTGAGTCCTCCCCCCCGGTGCTCCGCCCACCCGTCCTCCTCTCCCCCGTCGCCCGCCCTCCGCATCTCAGCCCCATCATTCCTCCTTTTCCGCCTCTCTCCACGCCCCTCTCGTCGTCTTCCACCCTCGTCCTTCCGCTTCGTCCCCTGTAAGTCACCCGGCACCTCCCACCGACGCAGCGAGGCCTCGTCATTACACGCCGTCGCCTCACCGGACGTCCTCGTTGACGGCCTTGGTTCTTCTTGGCCCGGGCGGAGACCGGCGTCGCGCGCGACAGCGTCCATTCCTGTGACCGTAGCGAGCGAAACTCGACCCACGTAAGCTCTTGTCAACTTTCCACCGTCCCATCCCTCCCCTTCTTCCTCCTCTCCTCCCGCCCTCCCTGCCACCCACGCGCGCCCATCGAGCTGGCTCGGCGGACTCGTGGCACTCATCCTGGCGCCTCTCAACGTTTCGCGCATTTACTCGACCTTCGGGCAACGAAAACGTCCTGCCCGGTTTCCCCGGCAGGTTTGGACTTAGGCTTCAATGACCCGGGCAGCACACCTGGCCGATCTGGGGGCGCTCGACTCCACATCAAAATGCGCACGCCCCTGCCACAGCGCATCTCTACGCTTGCTACGCTTCTCCCTCCTCATTGCATACATGCCCTCATGCTAGCCAAGACCTTGTCGGCGCTCAATTCTCTCTCTCTCTCTCTCCTCCTCTTTCCTCTTCTCCTCTCCGCACCTGGCTAACACGAGCGCAGCATTCACACCGGAGGGCCTTCTGCAATGTTTCGCTGACCACACACCTGAACGCCACAACACCGCCCAATTCGTCCTTCTCCTGCGGCTAATCCAGCCTCATCACCAACCTGCGACCAGGCGGTGGCCGACAACTTCGAATTCGGACTCCAACCTGGCGCGGAATTCGCTACACCTCTGCGCGGATGGCTTTCGGCGCACTTGTTCCAATGAATGTCACTCTTGCCTCCGCCTTTCCTATCTCCATGCCCTCTCAGTCCCACCGAATTTAATGTAATAGCCCTGACATATTTTTGTCCCTCTTCTCTTCGTTCGTCTTGCTTGCTAGGATTTCCGTGGGCCAACTCCCTGTGCTCGTCGATAATCCCGCGTAACTTACTCGAGACCCTCCCAACAAGACCGACCGCTGACTCCGCCGTGGCGGGTCCCCGCGCGTCATCTGCGCAATGACCTTTCGACCATGCTCACTTGCGTGCCCACATTTTCTCCGGCCTCTCACTTCTGCACGAGCACTCCGCGTCAACATGGGCACTGTGCCGCCCGACCGATGCACCGCCTGCCGCCTCCTCATCCTCTCCACAGACTTGGCCTGCGTCCACTCCCCTCCCGAAATTAAGAAGGCGGGCCTGCAGCGCCACCGTTCGTGTCCCCCGCCTCCCTCCCCCTCCCGCCCTCGTCGCCCCTTTCCAGGCCCTCCACGCCGAAAGCTGGACAGGGAGGCAGGACGTCGGCACCCCGCTGCGCTCCTCGTCAGCCTTCCTCTACAGTAGCGCCTGCATGTCCACACCACCAACGATTTGATCTCGCGTCTTACCCTCTGCAGCAGCGTTCGCCTCTTTAACCTCCTGCAAAACTCAAGGCTACATCCAGCTGGCAGGTCACTTTCGCGTTACTTCCTTGCGTCCCTTAAGCCCGCCGCCATCCGCCTGAAGCCAACACCCCCCAATTTTCCATATACGCTACGTCCGGTCGAGGCCCTACTTCTCCCGTGTCTGCCACGCAGTACCACACGCCCACTTCTCCACTCACCCCTCTCGTCACCGACTACTTCCACAGCCGGCTCCTGGTTTTAGCGCGTGAACCCAGGACTAACACTCCGGGCAACCGGGCGCGACTCCCGGTCCGGCCACTTCCCGGCTGACATTATTTTAAGGTGAGATTGTCTCGACCTGGATCCTGCCCCATTCTCTTTATTCCCCGCCCACGCCCTCCACCGTACTCCCGCTCCGACTACTAACCGCTCGTGCTCGTGCTCGCCTCCTCCGCCGCCCCTCTCGCCTCCTCCTCCGGCTGCTGGAGGCACGCCCAGGTGTCCGGACCTTTCACATGGGGCGGCTGGGCGCTGGCATTCCTCAATTCTGAATCGCACGGCAGCCCGCGCTTTTCCAGGCTTCTCTTCGTCAGTCTGCGCGCGATCTCGCCGCACCATACCACGCGCGAGAGCAAACGCGGTGGACTTCCGACTCTGACTCGAACCCCGCCTTCACTGGGGAGCGCCTTCCTACTGCGCGAAGCGGCAGCACAGGGGCGGGTGGTATAAACTACTTTGGGCTTTAGTCATTAGAATACGCTCACGAACACCAATTATGCCTCGAGGCAGCAAAGTATATCGTTAACCGTGATTGCTCAGCCGGCCTCAGGACAAATAGAAGGGAACATCCGGGTGTAACGGATACACGACGAAATTTATGTTAAAAATTTGAGAGGAAACTGACTTCCTTTCTACAAGGGATTTTGTTTGGATTAAGGCGGTAAATCAATCGCACAAGACGGAGTAAGCTTTGAGTGCAGTTCTATAACGTCGTTACAAAATACTTGACCAAACTGTATTCCGAAAGAAATGTCGCCTTTGGTTAAATAAACTATTTATCCTTGTGAAGAATATATTAAGCGTCAATGTCCGTTAACTCTCTTTAACTCACTCTATCTCCTCCTTAAAGGCATCCTTTATTGCTCCAAAATTTAATCTTAAAGTCTAAAGGGGTGGGCATACTGGGGTGGGTCTCGCTCACAGCGAGAGATGTAGGATTACCTTAATGACCCGGCTCGTCCCAGGATTTTTCGTCCCATTCCGTACGCCCAATCTTTTCTTCGCCCAGTGGTGCTTCTTTCTCCGACAGCCTATTGAGGCATGAAAGGCAAAGGGCACAGACGCACACGTGGTAAACATGTGTCATTGGCAGCGATTCGTAAGTTGGGGCACCCTCGAATGGGGAAGACAAATATGTCGACGATACAGGAACAATCCTACCCTCCCATCGGATAAGATTCCGCTCCTAAGTCACTTTGAAAGCGGGAGACCCGTGTATCTTCATCCCGAAAAAGACTTCAACCACCCTATCCGGTTTGCCGTCCTTAATTCAGGATCAGAGGATCACCTAACTCTTTATCCTAGTCACCCGCTCGGCACCAATGATTCTTCAAACTTGAATTTTTAGAGACTCTTTTATTCCTCACTAAATATATTATCTAGTACCACACGCGACACGCACATTATTAGAGGAATCCGAGAGGCCACGAGTCCTTTTACCTTCGCAGCGGTAGCCTGAGGGTCGTGAACTGACCATACCTCTGCTTCTCGCCAGCCCTCTTGTTTGTCATCGCCATTTTTTTATTCGCATGTCATGAGCTTGAAAACGATTTTTTAGACAAAAGGTGGATGGGGTGATGAATGAATTAGTCTATTGGAAACACCGTTACCTTGTGAGAAATGAATTCGAGTATTTTCTTGTTCCTGCGCAAGGTAATCTTAACATCTATAGAATTTATAATGGCGCATACTTTAGAGGTTATACGGCATGGCTTAAACTCACCTGGTACGCGTTAACTAAAGAAATGCCTCTCCAATTTTTCAATATAAATTGCGTATGATTTCAGTCAATCAATAAGCTGACAGAGAAACCTTAAAGCTACCGGCATTCATTCCTCGGCTGCCTAGAGGCTAGAACTGTTGCCTTCATCACTTCCTATTGCACACTTTTTTCGTTATTCAAGCCAGCTTTCTAATGACCTGAGATGTTTTCGAAAGGTTGTGGAAGGTCGCCGTATAATCTCCATTTGCCTCTTCAAATCCTCATCATACAACTAGTGAGTAGTTTGAAGCGCAAATTAGGGCGAACATTCACCATATTCTGATACGTGAGACTCACAGTCAATTGGTGGTTTAGACAGGTGTAACTGTATTTACGGCGAAATAGGTTACAAGCGATTTTTAAGTTCCAAGGTAAGGCGATAATTAACTTAGACTTCATCCTTAAATTTCGGCCCATTATGTAGGTTGGCGGAGGCTCGGACAACAGGGCCACCTGAATTTTTTGAAAGGGGCGGCCGCGTTGAATATCGAGTAGAGTAGAAGAATACCCCGCCATAGAAGAGTGAAGCAAAGAGCTGGAAGGTAAGTCAAAGAGAGTTATAGTCGTCACCAGCGGGATGACTTGCTGTGGCACGACGACTGGAAGCTAAGAGTCTTACATTTCTCAAGAATGTAGGCCGCCGAGCGTGAGAGAGGCGAACACGAGTATTATCCGCGGTTTGTGAGGATAAGATCTATCTCTCGTCGGAGCTATATCTCAATTTATATGTCTTGATCTGGAATAGCATGATCATATGGGTGAAACGTGTGTAGGTATAAGTATGCGCAGGCCGAAGAAGGGAAGCGTCCAGCAACATTATGAATCCTAAGGCACATCGGAGCAAATGAGTAATAGTTCCCTGAATTCAAGTTTCGGTTGTTTCTCGGCACCAAAAACCATCCATTTGGAAACTGTTTAGGCTAGCCATGCACAGTGAGTTCGGATGCGCTTAGGCAGGCGGCTACCGTGAGTGGAGGGTATGGTGGAATGACTGACTTTAAACGCAGACTTGTGGTGGGGTCTGCACGGGTGAGAAGCCAGCCTCGAATTACACCCGAGCCCAGTGACTAACACTGATGCGGGCAAATTCAATACAAAACTTTTGTCACACTTTACCCACAATACGCCCAGTCCTTTTTTCGGTCCGCATGACAGCCGTGAACCGGTGAGGGTTCTTGACCGCATGCCAACTAGTAGACGGTCTGAAGCGTATATTTAGGTATATTAAGCTTTGAACGAGGCTTAATATTAACGATTTGGGACAAGAAATTTATGGGTCAATGGGTTCTCGTAGATTCGCCTTCCTGACACGGCGGCGAATCACCGAGGGCCGAGTCCCGCCGCCAAAGGTAGCAGTCCTTAAAGGGCCGATATTCTGCAATAAAAAATAGTTAAAGTGATCTAACATTGCGTAAAAAAGTGGAGCACAGAAGAACGCAAAAAGGTAAACAAACCGAGCTGCCACGAGAATGATTATTTCTAATGCTACGTGAGCATTTGCGTGGCAGGGGGACATTCGTCAAATCTCCAACCCAGTGAAGAAGAGTAGCAAAAACACTGATGTTTAGTCGCTGAAATGATTTTAGATAAAACACACCGCGGAAAAGTGGCATTTTTCAAACTTTAAAACTTAGGATAAAAAAAAGAAGAATTTCATTTACCCCTTCCGGTCACTGGGATGCGTGACCCTTCACGTGATTGCACTTTTTGGCCGATGAACTTCCACTGTGCAGGTCGTAGACGCCTCGTTCTTCGTGTCGCGGGGTTCTCCCTTCGTGTGCCCTGTTCTCCGCTGTCTCTGTGCCCCCTCTGATCCACGTATTTTCCCCTTTATCACCTACGTTGTAATTTTAATCAAAACTCGGATTTACCTCCGTGAGCGTTCGGGTTAAACTAGGGGACTTTTTGCGTCCCCATGAAAGGCTGCGTAGTTGGGTTGTGGTCACCCGTCAAAACCCTAGTTGTTTCGTGTTACCCTGGACAATCGGAACGAGAGAAACTACTCGCAAGTAATCTCAAGTTTAACTTTATTTCGTTCTGATTTTTACCTGTTTGCCGTCTCTAATGGGCCACTGGTATGTGGTGCATGCGGAGTGTGTTGTTGCCTTTCAAAAGTTCACTCGAGAATGCCGTTTTTTGGCGCTTCATGGATAATGGATCGTACCGGAAGATGGGAGACCATACACACCATCGACATCGTGTACTTACGCCGTGAACTGTCCGAAGAAAACTTTCGTCCATCGAAAAATTACACACTAAAGAATTGTTTGCTGTACAACGTTCAGAGGAGTAACTGAGTCCGTGGAAAAGGGAAGTAGAACTGAAATTTCAAGCTAACAGAACCTACTTAAGGACAATTGATTTAATACAGTCAACATAGGTCGAGACATTGGATAACGCAGACATTACATGACGCGGCAGACAACCCAAAGTGCAAATAGGAAAGTGAGCAAAATTTGTTATACCAGCTTTGCAGGGCTTGAAAACCATTTGAATATTTTATGCTACTCGCAAGAAACAATGGTGCGATTTCCATGTGAACACCCTGTTTCAAGTACCCAAAACTAGTCGAGATATCGTAAAATGCCTTGCAGTGTCAGGCGTCATTGACATAGTTCTGAAAATTGAAACAATCCCCATACGGTGACGAGGTTTACGGATGTTTATGCAAGTCAACAAAGACCCGGCGCAATCGCTGTGCATGACCTTTAAAGATGACATTACAGTCTCTAAGTAGAAGAACCCATCTCACAACTAACAGTGATGTTATTCACAACCAACCTCCTTAGGAGTGAACACCGCGTCAATAAGTGCCCGAGATAAGACTCATGTTTCAAAAACACTAAAGGAAAATCTCCCGCCACATAAAAGCAAGGAAACAGTAAAGTCAGAAGGGGGAAAATGCATCACAATTATTTAATTAATATCAATTAGAAACTACAGCGCCAATAAAAGTACATAAGCAAGAAGGCACACTATACCTGGAGAGGGGAGGCAAGAAATACTAAAAGGAGTTTAGAAGTTCATGCGTAAAAGAAGTGGTTGTGCGTGCCCAGACGGTCCTGACCTATTTCGAAGCTTCTCTCATGTAGGCGATGAGGTCGGCTCTGTCGGTTTCTTTCTTAAGGCCGGCAAAAACCATCTTGGTGCCAGGTATATACTTCTTGGGATTAGTTAAGTATTCATCAAGAGTTGCTTCGCTCCAAATCACGTCTATGAGGTTGAAAATTGGAATACCTTATACACAACTTCAAAACAAAAATTAAGGGCGAACTAAAGCAGAAACAAATGTACCCTTATTCTTGTTGGCACTTGTGTAATCATAGCCAGGAACTTCCCCAGATTTGCGACCAAATAAACCATAAAGGTTAGGACCAGTTTTATTTGAACCCCCCTTCTCAATGGTATGACATTGGGCACAACGTTGAATAAATAACTTTTTTCCCCTCTCGATGTCACCCGACATGGAAACCACGCTAGAAAGGCCCCAGGACTAACTGAAGGGCGCGCCTCAACAAGTCCAACAAAACAAGGTTTTTCATATTGCTCCTTAGTAGTTAGCATTGGTTGCGCAATAAATGTTAACGCGACGTACTAGCAGCGTGTTCGGATAAAACCAATAATAATGTGAAGGTATGCTGTGATAACTTGGCCGAAAAAATGTTATTTATTGGCCCTGGGTATTAGATTAACAAATGCTTCAAATTTGTTCGACGATTACGCTTTCAATTAAGACGAGGAAGAACTTGGCTTATGACCACTTTGGGATGACTGAGCGAATCTTTAATTTTCATTACATTTCGCTATTTTAACCGGCGCCATATCTGGGCTTTCCTGGAAACGCCTATTTAATTTCTCATTCTCCATGATCTCTATATAGAAGACCCGTAAAAGCCTCAATTACATGTCCAGTCTTATCTTTCCCATTTAGATCAAACTAATACCTAAACAATATTAATTTGAAATAAAATATTTCAAGCCATTTTAATGCTTTTAGGAAGATTTTTTTGCTCGTAAATGTGTACTAAAAAAGCTTTATTACCCCCCTTTTTTATTAAACACTGAAGCCTAATATAGTCTATACTCCTATCTTAAATCACACTGACTGATATGGAAATTAATTTGCACTCATCTTACGGAAAGTGTTAGGTGCTATGTAAGTATTTTAAAGGTGTCGTCTACAAAGATAACGTGACTGATGTTAAAACCAAAACACGGGAAAGGATGGTTTTTTCATGGTCAGATATTTGTTATCATCGGATAGGTATTATACCAGATATCAGGTTTCCATGGGATGGAGTATGGGCCCTTGCCGCTGTTCATATTATAAAAGGCTCGACGATTGTCCTTGCTGTCTTTGTCGGATTCCTCGGCGTATGTATTACGCGGATGTCTACATTCTCGAGGGAGACCGGACAATAACTCTTTGCCTATGGAAAAGGAGTACATCATACTTTATGCACTGCCGCGTGAAACTTGATTTTGTGTGTCGAATATACACATGTCCTCTTAAATCATTCAAATTTTGGGTCAAAATAATATTAAACATTAAAAAACAGCCTTTGAGAGAAATGAACACTCATGAACATCCCCGCTGTTGTGGCGCATGAACGAAAAATGGCAACTGGACCACTTTGTTTCCTCTCTCGCATTCCGGCATGATCCTCGTCGGGCCATTAGTACTAGAGCTTGTTTTAAACAAAGATCGCATAGTGACCAGTGAAGGAAAGACGCAATTTAGCTCAGTGCAATCGCATATTGAACTGCCCAAGTGGGATAATATTTCATACTTTAGCATTAGCCAATTGGAGCAGCACAACAAAGGCAGCCAATTCGGCCGAGGCGCGCCATTCCTGCAGAACCGAGGGAGCAACTACAACAATCGGAATCCGTCCCATCTTTACTGTGCGGCGAGCAACCGTTAACATTTCGGCGGACAGTTGACTTCCCACTCTGGCAATTAACACTATGGAGAGGAATAATCCGAATTAAATGCGGTCACATGGTTGCTTTTGATGTGGTGCGTGGGGGTGGAGTGTGTACCGTGGTGTTTGCGGTGTTTCTTCCAATTCCGATAGGCCTCATCGAGGTCACTAAGAGCAAGTGGCCAGTTGGCTCCCGTTACCGGCTCATCCTCGGCCTCCTCAACCTCGAAAACGGCTAAAGTGGAAGACTAGAGATGACTATATGCAGGGGTATGTAATGAACACTTCACAATTACACAGTCGACTAACTTGAGGGGATGTAGAAGGCGTCGCGGGCATGGGACCAAAGGCACTTCAGTACCGCTTCCTTCCGCAGACCTTTTGGTCCAACTATCACAATGCTACGCCGAATGTTGCAGCTTTGGGGACAAAATAGTCCAACGGGGGAAGTGCATTGGTTGAGGGGGGGCAATAGGCCAAGCAGGTCTCTGGAATGTGTCTTGAGCTTCAGATTTGTGGAAACTCGTTCACTGGCCTGATGTAGTTCGGTTGGATGGAGAGCGAGGGAGTCATGACACACCCTAAATATTTCCGCCAAAAAGTCGGCGTCCCAATGACACGCGCTGACACTTCGAATTCTTGTCACGTTTACAGCCTTGGGGAATAGAAATTCGACGCAACAAAGATGTGAACGATTATAGGAGAGACTCTACCCGCCCAAAACCATCTAAAAGCGGTGATTTGTACCCTCGTGGAAGATTTTTTAATCACCGCTTCGAGTTACTCAAACTAGATGCTCTTACAAACACTTTTGTAAGAATTGCTCGCCGATAAAACAGAAAATTTAGGATCATGGTTATCAGGATATTCTGTTACAATTGTTCACTATTGTTAAAGTTCACGATAAACAATGAAAATGTTGCGAAAGATAATCCCAACACCTTTATAAGTACACACAGTTCAAGCCAAGGGGAGTTCTTTTGTTGAGGATATGCAAAAAATAATATGCCTTGAATTACCGCGGCTTCCCATGAGGGCTAAATGTCCAATTACTACCCAGAAAATGATTGATTTAAACAAAGGTAACAATCTTTGTTATGTATCAAAGTGTATTTAATACGCAAGAAGTCTTTTTGAAGTGAGATAATACCATGGGGAGGAAAACGTTGGTGTGTAGCTTTGAAATTATACTAAGCAAGTGGATATTTCATGCTAATTCTATGGAGTCCTTACTGCTATTATTGTCAGTGATAAGGTAGTCGGAGGGGGACGCTATAAACATTTCATTTTATTACATATCTTCCCATGCGAGGAGAATGAGACCATATGGGACGTTTGGTTCATTCCCCAGACAATTGGCAAAACAAAAGAGATAGCATGGCCCGGAGGTAGACAGCTGTAACATTCACCCCGCGCATCCCATTAACCTCTACTGCTCCCATCCCCTCTCCTCTATTCTGGACCCTCTTCTGCGCTCTCAGCCTCTCTTTATTTCTATCTTTTCTTCTCTTCCCGTCGCTTGCCTTCCCCGTTCATTCCCTTCGCGATCCTCCCTCTCTTCTGTCATATTCTCTCCTCTTCTCCCCACCAGCGGCTACACGTCTTCTAACAGGCCGCGCTACCAGCTTTTCTCCCCAATTTTATGTTCTACCCCACAATTATTCCCCTTTGTCATCCACCGTAAAAAGAGGTAACTGTGAGGCATTTGAGATTTTCCTACTGAATGGCTGTGCGAGGGAATATTTCCGTACCCTTTCCAAGGCTAATTTCGGCATAAAAATTCAAAGTCGTCCCCGCACCCACCTTTTTGTCTCCTCTGTTTTCAACTTTAAACTGAAAACTAAGACTCACAATAACGCCGCGAGTAGAGCTGGCGCCCTTGGGAATCCACAGGATATCGCCAAATGCGTAGGAGAGGAAGTTTGTTTCAGACACACGACAGTGACCGGAGTTGTTGGCCGATGTATTTGCTCGTAAAAAACTCTAAAATTTCAATGTAAAGACGTGAATCGTGAAGTCTTCTATAAAATAAATGAGTAAATCGCCCCTCCCGTCAGTTTCACATTTAATTACAGGTGGAGACATACCTCATGAGGGAATAAGAGGAGTAAGCGAGCTGTTTACGAATCTGATCTTCCATCTGTAATGGAAAGAAGACACACTCATGTAGCAGCACGAGACTCCTTCCACGCCTTTTACAGCAGTCCACAGACTCCCTCGCAGTCTCTTTCAGTGTTCCACGTCTGCCAAGGAGTCCACAACCGGCTCTAATGTTCGGTCCGTCGCGCCGGCCAGCATAAATCACCTCATCGTCGCGGAGTCATTAGCCGCCTTCTCACCCATGGCCCTCGGGAGTGTTATGAGCTCGCCTAATTTACGGAAGATGTCCCACCCTGTGCTCCATTAGCTCTGATTTTGTCTTTACAAGTGGGATAATCCTCAATACCTTCCATTCCCTATAAGTTGACCATCGCCTCAATCCAGACAATCGCCTCACCACGTCGCCTAGGGAATTCACTCATGCTTTATTATCCACAGCATCTCCTCCAGTCTGCATTCGAATGTGTTTTCGTGTGTGTGCGTGTGTGGGCTAATAATATACCACATTGCATGCCAACATGACTTCGTCCGAGGTTTTTTTGGGAGCATGCAAGGACTGCGAGGCGATGCTTGTTCGGCGGTCTTATCTACGATCGCGTAAGGAGTGCCTGGAGAGAGCGGGAAATGAACATTTACAGGGTGACGGCTGAATGGAGTACGCTAAAATCAGCCTCGTAGTGGTGTTAATCCCGGACCATTTAGCCTTTTACCACCCGCCTTCTGCATGAATGAATGCACGGAAATCTCTTCGTTGACTCTGGAGCTTGATTCAAAACAGCACGGTTCCATAACTGGTATAAATGACTGCAGGGCGACCGCAACCCCCGAAGGATTTTACGGAGGCTGGTGAATTAACAGAAGCTTATGGCGCTACTCTCCTCCCCTGCGAGTTCCCTTTCTTCTTCAATATTAAATAAATCAGTAGCATTAAAACGATAGCATGAAGAGTTTGTGGGCTTTCACCTCTTTTTGCCCGTCCTCACGGAGGCAAAAGCTTGCATAACATCGTCTACTTCGCCTATTATTCAGGGAGGGGAGAAACTACTGTCTGGAAAATAAGGTGAGAATTCTTGCCATGCTAGCAGCACAAACCTCTTATTAATGCTCGAGATTTCATGGAACTTACCCAACAGTCATAGCCGTGGTAACGATAATTGTGCATACTTAATCGAGTTAAGGCCCGTCCCATTGGATATGCCACTTTTCACTGCCCGATTTAGAATGTCTAAGTTTTCTTCTCACAGCCATTTTCATTGGTAGGCGATACTAAAATCCTATTGGTTACTTTTGCAGCGGTCTTTACGAAACCCAAAAATGTGTTTGGCTCTGCCAATGTCTGCATCCGTTCGACAAAATCGGCCACCACTTGTCTTTTCCTGCTAGTAAATAAACGAATGTCTTTGTTAGAGGGTGCTCTCGTGTCGGAATACAAGCACGATGGTGAAAAGGCTATCGATGCAAAAACGCGCAACCCGAAATACTAGTCCACTTGCTCGGTGATTTCGCTCTAAAAGCCGGGCAAGCCTTCGACCGGGATACCGTTAAACGTGATAGGTGGACCCAACAAGCTGCTAACTTCATGTTGAAACGAAATGAATGTGGCAACGGAGCGTAGCCAGTCTGATCAGCGGACTGTGGAGCGGCTTCCGCCAACCGTCGGGCGAAGCGACTTCGGCAGTCCGGACGTCGCCAAAGGATGAAGTGGTACTGCCCCAACAATCTATTTTAAGGCTGCCAAATTTATGCAACTCCGACGTCATCATACAAGGCTGTGCTGCAATTAAGAGTTATTCTTCTCATGGACAGAGTGTACCTTCCACCCTCTCAGTTAAAAATAGGCCTGAGCGAATGCTCGCGGCTAAATAGAGGACGAGTAAAATTTTCTGCATCGCCGTACATCCGTAGGAGGGGGAGGAGGAGAAGGCGAAGCAGAGAGACAGCAAATTTACCGCTTATGAGACTCCTTTGGCCGTCCTTTCGACCAGAAATGCATGGCCACCGCGTCCAAATAAATAACGAGACGATTAGAAGGCAAGGCGTTGTTTGAGAATACCTCGGTCTCGTTAAGAGTGTAACCTCATGTATGGTGTGGTTAAAACAGCTGAATGGAATTTTATCTTAGTTTACAAGCACTGGAGGAGGCATAGGCCTCCTTCCGAGCGCCACGGGAGGACCATAGGAGCAGAAATGCGCCAGATGGTCGTCACAGAAGGCGGAAAAGGCAAACAGCACAAAGTAAGTACAAATGTATAAAACAACCATAAATGACAAAAAACCGAGTGACTGTATGTGTTATATTTACTGTTCAAACAAAAGACCTTTATCTGTTCCCTTTCAGCCTTTTTTCTCACCTGAGGTAGTAGCGCGTGATTTAAATACCTCACGCTTTGTATGGAAGCCTTTTAACTAAAGGAAAAAAATTACAAACGACAAAGAATGGGTTAGGATGAACAAAAAAATGATCAAGTGCACATAAAGCGAATTTGGTTTAGAAATTAAAAGCCTATTTCGATGTTGCACCTTTATCTGTCACAGGTTTTAATTGCGCTCCTCCACGCATGAGGAAAATTTGCACTAAAAAGAGAGTACTTTAACCTGGGTGACACAGCACTAAATGCGTTTTTTTATCTCCTGAAGAGTGGAATATGCACGAAATAGGGAACAAAGGCAAATGGGAATGCCGAGGTGCCAACTTTGAGAACAAAGGTCATTTGACTAAATTTTTGTGAAGTGTATTTGCGATGTGTGGCTCTGATTCTACGCTCCCGTTTATTTTCCCCGGGAGTCAGTTATCTCATCGCTCAACGTGTTCCTGGCCCACATGGACCCTTCACTCCCATGAATTTTCCTTGTATTCTCGACATTACTGCATGGATAGGGCGAAAACTTAATGTTTTCATGTTAATCCACCTGTAAACAGAAGTGGTAAATTAACAAAATTTACTAACGGTCTGATTGGGCGTAAGACAATTTAAATCGCCAAAACTAAACGTCTCGATTAATTATTTGGGTATTGTTTGGTCACGTTTGTGAACACTCCAGTATTTATAGGTGTGAAGTGTATCGAAAGTTTTGGTTTAAAGGTCTGGAATCCGCTTCGTGCTCCCACAATATGTATCATTTTGCCAAATCTGTGGCTCTACGGTTTCTAATATTTTACCTCAGGCTTCACTCTTTCCTTTATATGCACATGTTTTAATGCCTAGTCTTTGTCTGTGCAGACAGCGAGGACTTTTGTAATATATTAACGTTTCTGCATACGATCGGTTTGTTAGTTTATGAATAAATATTGCAGTAGATAAGTATTTTGCAATGTTTTTGTTAGATAAGGTTGACAAAGTACACCTATAATGTCACAACATAGTGCATAATTATACGACAATTATAAGAATATTTGGGCGAGCGAATTTTATCTCTTCCGCTCTCAGTTCAGTATAAGTAAAGGCAGTGTTCCCTGTCATCCTTAGACATTAGTAGACCTTTCCACAATAAATCATGCCATCATTGCGCCCGAAGGAGACACATAATTTTTTATTTTAAGCGTAAAATGGGGGGAGGAAGAGCGGTTTCTAATTCTGCCATTTTGGCAACGGTGCGGGCTAAAACTCCGTCGACCCGTTTGCACACTCACGTCCCAGGTGTCGATTATGCTCCGTACGATTATTTATACAGCGGTGCCAAGTAGGCCTCAATCACCCTGCAAACTCATGCATTTAATGCTCTCCGTTAACTGCTTCGAAGATTTGCTTAATACTTTGATGGTATCACTTTCCATGCTTTTTATACTGCGGCTTATTCTGAGTTTATCCTTAAAAGCTTACCACTCTTTCCCCCAACTACAATCTCAACACTCACCTTCTAATAATATGTTGTCCGCAAATGTGGCAAGTAGAATAACGAAACGATTAATCAGCGCTTAACCCCCTCTTGTGCAATTTCTCGTCTGTCCAATTACTCCGTCGTTATCTTGAAAGATTAGTAAATTCAAATTGACTACCCACTAAAAAGGTTCGGTAACAAATATTTATGCTTTTTAAATGAGGTCATTTTTATACGATAGCCATAATCTCCCTCATGAAAGCACCGTGAGCATTTGGGTGAATTATTAGGTTAAATTTTGAGAAAGTTCTTTCAAAATTAGCTGAATGATGTCCGGAAAGCATCGATACGACCACCGACGTCAAAGTCGAGCAGTAGAAGTGCAATCACCAATTGTAGTAGACAGTGATGAGGATGATGGGTTACCGGTTCCGGTGTTGCGGAGCAAGATTGTGGTGCCCGCAAATTCCCGTCGAACTCCTTTGTCCATGATGTCCCCTGCTCCGCCTCCTGAACCCCTCCAGTGGAATCACCATCGGGAACGTCGACCAGATCCTCGCATAACAGAGGAAATGCTTCGTGCACAACACCATCTAGCACTTTACACTAGTATTTTCAGCAATTTTCTTCGCAACGGAAATGGTATCAATGAAACCACCCACCTTCATCAGTCTCAAAGCCCGTAAGTTGTTATCACAAGTGCCATTTTCTTTTGCCAACTTTTTTGGCATGAGTTGACATTTTATTAGTGTTTGTTCATCTCTTTTGATTTGAGTTTACCTGATCCTCTATCGGACATATTTCCGATTTTTTTTTAATGTGTGGACGTGTATGGCTTCATTTTTCCCAGTTTTTGACGCATCATCCAGGAAGCATTTAGGCGCAATTCTTGTTGAAATTTCGAAATAGCATGCACTACACCGTTTCAACCGTCAGTTTTTGTTATTTTATTGAAATAATTATTGCTTTGAACTCAAATATTTGCTTTGATGCATGAGTGGTGAGAATAAATCTCCTCTCCTCGTCCTTTGACTATTTTCACAATACATCGTAAGCCTAGTTGTGTTTTATGATTGGGTAAAGTACATCGAGCACAAAGCTTTCTCAGTTGACCTAATTTTTCAAAAATTTCTTAGCTTAAAGTGATGTCTCAAATTGAGATTCTCATTTTGGTGCACTAACATTTACTCCATCCAGCGTAGCATTTTCGCACTTATTCTCTACGTTAACCTTTTTTTTGAGGGCCCTCAAGTGCAAAAGTTTCTTTTAATAACTTCTTTTTAATTGCACACTGAACGAAACCCAAATTGTCGTGGTTTGCGCGAATCCGCAGGTTGATACGTATTGTTCCTTCCTAAGGAAAAAAACCGTTTGTATTTTCCTTCATGTTAATAGTCTATTCCACGCTCTTCTAATACATAATTCTCACTTTTTTTCTCAGCTGGTTTCTATCTTTCAAATAAAATTGGTGGTTGATCACAATCTCCGCCGTTTTTTCTTTTAAATCCCGATGGTTATTTGTCCGCATGTTAAAAAGTCTACAGCATCGCTGAAATATAGTCTATTTCAGGGTCCTCCTTAAAACATGTTTGCTTTACCTTTGGAAAACGCACTTCGCTTTCCGGACATCGGTATTCCTTGTCCCAATTCCTCATTAAAACAAGGCCCTTTTGTAAACGCCACTTATGAATAAGCTCAGTCTCTCGGCTTTCCTCTCTTTATCATCACATAGTGGAACTTCTCTCCGACCTGCCTTCCCACTTTTGGTGCGGCAAATGTTGCGCCGCTGGCCACTTTAAAAGCCTGGTCCCAATCACTTCTGAATTTTCTAAATACACTTTGTTTTTTTTTATTGGCCTCAAGACTTTCCTTGCTAAATGTTTTTTTTTCGCCATCTCCATGTTTTGCAAGTTCTGTCGATGGTAATTGTGGCAACTTTATGAGTGTATGCACTTGGGTTTCATTCGTTTCTATTCTTTTTTTTTCTCTCTACGGCGCGTCATGTTTTATTTTTTTAGACATTTCTTTTTAATAACTCCCATCTGCCACTTTTTTGCGGGCTTTTGAAGTGGTGATAAGCTCACTTGATTGTTCTTATTTTTGCTTATTATAAACAAAAAAGTTGATCACTGCTTTTGTCATTTGATCGTAAAACTCCTGAAAGAGAAATCGTCAACCCAACAAATTAACCTTTTTAATCGCTTCACGCGGTGTTATTGAATGGGTTTTTGTTAACTACCTGACGCTCTCAAACACGTGAGGAACTACGTTTGTTGCATCGGTTTACATTCGATTACGTACGTCGGCATGCTATTGTGTGTCCACAAAGGCTTTTTTTCGCTCTCCGTGTGCTGTGGGTCGATGCGAAGGTTCCTAAAAGCGGTCTCGTGTTTTTAGGTCTGTTATGAAACGCTCAGCCTCAATTTTCGCGGATCATGCTCTAAAAGGCGAAAACGTCAGCTACAAACGCCCCCGAAGGTCATCACCTGATGGAGATCGACATTTTTCACGTGAGCATTTGTTTTTGTTTTAATATAATCCTACTTATTAGTTATAGGTAGGAACTTTATTTTGTTGTTTTGTTTGAAATGTTAAGGCGAATCATCGTTGGAGGAGGGAGAGGCTGTCGACGACGAAAATGATGAGGAGGACGAAGAGGGGGAGGAAGAAGAAGAAGAAGAGGAGGAAGAATACGATGCCACTAATCGTCCCTCTGCACTCCTACCCCTACCAAGTCGGTACGGTGATTGACCAATTCGACTAACCCTTCAGTTTGTCTAATTTAAAAATATTTTTCAAATGTACCACCATTAATGTGAACACCTTTAAAGAGATTTATTGATTCACAAGTAGTGCAGGTAGGAAATGAGAGGAACTCGGATTTGGGGGCGAAATTAATCGCTCTTCTGGCCCCGAGGGTCAGCACCTTACACAGCCCAGTAAACAGGTCAACTTGCACTTCAAACACCGTCACTTTCCCTACGGTTTTCTTCATACTCTCTCACCTAATCGCTTGTATATTTCTGAAATACTACATTGATGTTTTTAACATGACATCCCCTTAGAAGTGTTTAAATCGTAATGTCTGAGAATGGATTTTGACCACTTTTTAGCGCAGATAACATTAAATCGCCCTAATATCGGTTTTAGTTTGAAAGGTCAAAACTCCTTCTTCATCACTCGCCATAGTAAATTGCTAACCTGTCGGCAGATGTAACTTTACAGTGATTTTTAAAATGATTAATTCCACAGTAATGAAATTCTACAGGCTGTAAACAGTTAAAGGGACTTGCATCAACTGTTTTTTTTTCCCTTGATTAATTAAACAAGGATCTTGACATATCCCTCTTCCATGTCTAACATAGGTTACTTAATAAACGAGTTGTGTGCCATTGTTTACGGTGGCACTGTAAGATTGGTTAAGGAAGCGACTTGTAGCACTTCCCACCCTTTACACCTTCAGAACGATGGTATCGCTTCCATTAGCGGGGCCGACAGGGCTAATCCTCCGACAATTGCAGGACTACTTCAGCCGTATTAGACCGCTTCCGCCCCGCTACTCCCCATCACGTGGTCTACAGCCGCCTTCCAGACGTCCTCCTCCTCCTCTCCTCCTCCTCCGTCCTATCGACTCTCCCGCAATCGCAGTCGCAGTCGCAGCAATAGGGAGGCGGTTGTCTCGAGGAAGTACGTCTCTCTTTCTCTCCTTTCTAGTCGTTTACTCCACTCCGCAGGATACCTCGTTGGGCTGCTGTTGAGTGGACAATTCTCTCCATTCACCTTTTTGGTTTCACAGCCTCTTTTGTTGTTCTACTCTTTCCTTTCCTTTTTTTCCCAGTTTAAGAGCCAAAAAAAATAATATCTTCACTATGTTGATTTAAATTGCTGCCTAATGTTTGTTTATTCGTGTCACTTTGCCCGACTTGTCACTTTTGTGAGGTTTCTTCGTCTTTGCCCAAGTTTTATCACTTGACCGCAATTATTTCCCTCCTTTTCCTCGTTACACTTTTCTCCCAAGTCTTATTACACCCGAATATTATTATTATTATTATTATTAGCAAACGTGGTCTCATTTCTGCAATCTACCTCATGTCCATTAATGTTGACAATGAGGACGCCTCATTGTTTGTCTATTATAAAACCAACTGCCATGATAACGGTCTGGGAAGTGCATGAAGGAGTGATTTTTTATGTTAACCGAGGTCTCATCCCTCGGTGGTCCGTTGGATGCCCTCGCGATTGTCACCCTTTGAAGGCAGAATGGCGCACACGCAAAATTTCTGTTGAGAAAAACTACCCCATCCTCGGTGGATGGAGGAGAGAGAGAGGAATTTTGTCCCAGACAGGCGGCTTCTCACGCCCCAGCAGCACTGCTTGATAAGCATTGTTAACATAATTATTAAAATTTTTTACCATCACTTTACTTCCCCTTTGCAATTTTGGTCCATTCTCCCCTCCTTGTTTTGTGTTTTTATGGGAGAGAATAGTTTTTAGTCTAAATGGGAAGATGTAGGCCGAAGTTGAGGCGTCTGCCAGTGCTCTCGTCCCCTTCCCGCACGACGCGATGCAGTGAACTCCGACGGTCCTCCCGTCCTCCCGTCCTCTTGTCCTCCTCTCCTGTCACCTCCTTAAAAGTCCTTCCCTTTGACCACGATTTGGACGATTGTTCCGCCCTCGCAGATACCACCGCCTACGACATTGCATTTCCCTTCTTCTTCTTCTTCTTCTTCTTCTTCTTATTGTTGTTGTTGTTTTCGTTCGTGGCGGTGGTGGAACAAAGACACTTTGCGGTATGCGGCGGGGCTGGTGGAGGCTGGTGTACATCTACCAAAATTTGTAAGCCCCTTTTTTTTCTTTTGTCTCCTCCTTCCATCCTCACGAGGACTTTCATCCAACCGAAACGACTTTTGCACACGTGTGTGTGCATTTGTGCTTGTGCAAACGCAATTTCGGACGGGTTAGTCCATAGGCGGTGCTGATCAGACGAGTGTTCTTTGCGTCCTCCTCCTCCTTTTGCCCCTCCCCTCGTGACCGATGTCTTCGCATGATTTAATGAAATCTTTCCTCTTTGTTCTGCGCCACTTGGAGGAATTTCCACTTCTTCCTCTCTCTCTCTCTCTCTCTCTCTCTCTCTCTGACTAAAATCTTGCATCTGCCTTCGAGCGAGGCTGCTTCTCCCTTGAACCCCGACCGGAGGAATGCAGACCATCCGACTGGTTGCTCTCCCCTCGGGCGTGCATCGGTGGGGATTTCCACGCTCTGGACGGTCCTCGCAGTCAACTGTCCTCCACTGAACAGAGCGCTTTTGACTCTCTGCTCACACGAGCATCCAAACAAGTCGTCGGTTGACAGTCGCTAGGACTTCCCTCCCCGCCTTTCGACAGTGGGTCTCTACGGAGCACTTTTCTTCCTACCACTTTAATAAGGTTTTCTTAGTCTCCTTCCGATTGTTGCTTCCACTTTGGCGTCTGTCTCTTACGCGCGGGGAAAGAGTGTGTGGGTGTGTGGTGTTGTTTGTTTTATGTGCACGTTTGTGGTTCTTTCCTTTTATTCGATATACTTGGAGAACTTATTCTTCACCTTGCCGTTCGAGTCGTTGGTCGTATTGATGTATGTAGTCACGTATTATTACTTCTCGAAAGTTCGGCTAGACTTATTTAGGTTTCCCTTTAATTCCTATTGCCGCCTCGGATAGAGTCTTCTTCTCGAAATTTTTCTCCTCGTCTACAATTAACATAAAAAAAGAAAACAAAAACTTGATGTTACCATTGAGGCACCACAGATATTGCTGTACTACGTACCTGTGTTCTCTCATCTCTCTTCTCTATCTATTCCAAACCGAATTAAATGCCATTTCGTGATCGCTAGCTAGCTCGGCGTCACTCTCTCCCCGTCCACTCGGTGGGCCGATGACTCATTTTCACTTCGCCCACCGTCCGCCAATAAGTCGGAGTAGTTTGAGCCTGTGGGAATGACGCAGTTTGACCTTCACACCTCCGACCATTCAGCGCGCAGCCCGGCAAGTTTTCTGGCAGTTCACTTTTTCCATGTCCCCGCTACATCGGCCCATCACTTCGGACTGTAACACTCCAAGTAAATAATAAATGAACTAAATAAAAAATGATTTGTCATTAATATTCTCTTTGTTTCTCCGCTAAGAAGAAGATATCATTAATGGTAACACACTAAGTAGCGATTCAGTAGTCGGCTGAGTGTGGCTCCTTCAGATCTTAAAACTTTGAGATGTGATGTTGAAAAAATACTTTTATTTGACTGACATACCATTCTGGCGGGGCGTTATGGGAGAAGTGGCGCCCTAGAAGGCCCTTGTCACGTACTTATAAAACCCATTTAACAGACGTCGGCGTAATGGTTCGGTGTTGTTATTAACGGATTCCTCTCGCGCTTACTCTCACCGTTGTCCTCTGATTACCTCTTTCTTTCTACTTTTTTTGTCCGAGCGCAAACAGCAGACTTTGTGCTCTCCTACAATAATAGGCTAGAGATGAATCTTGCAAATTTAGACTACTCCACTCTTATGCATCCTCTAATTAGGCGGAGAAGTGTGGCGAAAGAAATTAGTGTGTATCGAACCGCCATGAAAAGTGGCATTTCGCATTGATTATTTTGTGTCACTGGGCTTGCAGCGTACAGTTTTTGCATGGGCAGAGCGGGTTCGTGTTTGGACGGGCTGTTAGGGTTGTCACTCTGGCCTGTTCGCCTGCCTGTCTGCCCGCCCGCCCGCCGCCCGACGCGGGCCTCTTAGATGGTCGCATCTCTTCACTACCGCTTTGATGCCTCCTTTTTTTCCCTTCGCCACCTCTTCCACTTTCCTCATTTCTGCTTGTGATTAGGAGGGGAGGAAAAAAGCATTGACAACATGACTTGAGGCATCGGTGTGTTAGAAGCTCTACAAATTGGCTGAAATGGCGATGGACGGGCAGTTAATTGACTTCTCTTGCCTGCTTTTGTGCCATTATTTCATCCAACTGCCAATTAACGCGTGTAGATAAGGTTAATTTGCAGAATTTAAGCCTTTGTTGAAGGAGTTATTCACGTAGTCAGCGTGTTTCGGAGGCATTCTGCTCCAAATTTCCAGGGAAATAGATGCACTTTCGTTAAAATATCATCACTTTTTTCGTTCTAATACGCTTTCACTCAGTAATAAGACCAAATTGAATGGGATTTGGCAGCGTTTAGGCCGATAATACGACTTTTTCACCTCCGCCTCCCTGCGCCTCCGCACCGAGGTGCCTCACATCTGACGAGCTGTCTAACGTCTGTCCACATTACCGCACTTCCCTCCTCGGCTCCTCCTCGGTTCCTGCTTTCCCCATAGACGCCTAAAATGCCTCAACCGCCACGCCTGCCCCCAACACCCACCAAGTCGCCCACGGAATGACGTAACTCCCCTGTGCCACACACTCCAGTCGTCGGCATTGACCATTTGACATTTGCGCCGTGGTCTGCCGCCTCTTTTCCCCCATCATCCCCTTAAATGTGTGATGTGGGACCTGTTGTTCTCTTCGGGCAGACCGACATCTTTTACGTTTTCTCCTATCTAAGTCTCGATTGCTCTCTTTCCCATAAATCCCGACTAGTTCCCTTTAGCCTCACCCTCTTTCTCTTATCGCCAAAGACCCAGATTATAAGTTTTGCTCTTCCCCCCTCCCCTCGCCTCCCCTCGCCTCCCCTTAATGCTGGCCTCTGTGCACTTTTCGCCCCCTCCGCATTCCATTCCCCGCGTCGTAATAGCCTGCGGGCTTGTGGCTTTTCCACCCTTCTCCCCAATTCACCAACAATAAAATCCACTTCTCCTACTCACTTGAAGTATAAAAGGCGAAGACCTTCACTTCACTAATTGCTATTACTCCGTAAACCCGATTGACATCACCTCCTGGGTCGCATCCCCCTCTCCCACGTAACTCCTTGTGATTTTCACTTTTATTTCCTTTTTGGGTTCCATTTTGCAAGGCACTCTGTGTCTCTGGTGTCTTTTGCGCTGCCTCACCCCGTCGGCACTGTTGTGTGCGAAAAAAACTTTGTGCCGTTTAATGGGTGCTGCTGCTGCTGCTGCTGCTGGTGGTGGTGGTGGTGGTGGTAGTGCCGGTGCCGATGCTCATTAAATTTCGGCGGATAGGGGAGTTGAGAATCAACTTTAATGTGTCGGTAATTGCGTTATGAGGCATTTATCATTGCACGATTATTCCATTAGGTGAAATTTGATTTAGTGAGTGGTGACGCCCGACCTACTTATGCCGTAGCCTCCCTCTAAGTGGGGGCAGAGAGAGAAGACCTGGTCGAGTGGATTAGCTCGCCCCGCCGGCTCTCCACCCCTCCACTCCCCTCCCCCTGACTGGGATAGTCTTGTAACCTAGGAAATCGGGCAGGACTTCTCCCTCCTCTCGCTTTTCCACACGCTACGAGGATATCAGTAGCCGGACCAGCGTCAGCGACCACGACGACGGTAACAGCGAGAATCGAGGCGAGTCTTGCGGTTACACTCGATCGCGTCACCGGGGCCGGCATCAACATTTGGGCCGCCGTCGAACGTTTCGCCAGGCAGGAGATTCGCCAAGGGTGAGGGACAGACGCTCGCCTTCCCCACCAACCAAATCGCACACACACCGTCGGCTGCAAGTTGTCTTATCCTCCTCCTCCTCCTCCTCCTCCTCTTCCTCTTCTCCCGTCGTTAAGGCCGCCCTGCCCAACACAGTGAGTATTTCCATCTCTCGCCCCTTCAAAGTGCTTTGACATGCTTTCTTTTAAGCAAAATTTCCCTCCTTTTTATTTCCACCTTGGCTGTGCCAAACGTGGGCTTCACTCGGTGTGGCTTAGCCTCAGTCTTCCTAATCAGAGCATCAAATTTTTTTTTTTACCAAAGAGTCTTTAAATCTAATTCCCACTGAGAGTTTACATTCGATGTTGAAAATAGCCTCTTCGTAGCAAATATGGAATCGCATATTTCTAAATGTTGTTCCCATTTCCCCTTTCCCCGATTCATCTACACACGTCCCCGCGTCCTCGCATTAACAACTTGTAAACAAATGGCGGAACAATTTGTTCTCCGCCTTCTCCCCAGCACTCCATACTTATCCCACGTCTTTTTTTCCTGCTCATTTGAATCTCCTTTAATGCTGCTTCCATCCTCACCGGTGTGGAGGCCTTTTTATTTGAAATACCTTTACTCCCTAACCCACTTGCCACTTATCTTTTATGGGTGACTTAATTTCGCCACGTCTAATCACGAAGTGTGGCAGACGCCTTTTTGCGTCTTTAACCGACGCCTCAACCGCCAGAACGTTTTTCAGTCTACTTTTCTGTTAAATGTCTTTTCAGTGGGGTTTTTTTCATAGGAGTTGTTTTTTCCTCTTCTTCTTTTGTTACTTCTAACCACAGAGACGTAGACTTCCTGCGGCCTACGCATCGACCAATCATCGACCGCGTAGACCTTTGTCCTCCTCAACTTCCTCCTCTCCTCCTCCTCCTCCTCGTCATCATCATCAGCAACAGCAGCAACAACAGCGTCACCCTCGTCGGCATCGACATCCGCGGTGCCAACGTCTCCCTCCCCGCGGTCACGACAACGACGGTTGAATACCCACCGAGGCACAGCACACGAGTCTGTGAGGAGTTCTTTGTCCCGCACCAGTCGGCGTCGGCGGCTTCACACGCCTCGCCATCGCCTTCCTCCTCGGCGGCCTCCGAGATGTCTGCCGACACGTCCACAGTCCGTCGACGAGGCTCGCACAACACACGACGACGAAGGCAACAACGACAACGACCTCGACGACGGCTGGAACGAAGCCCGCGGTAACATTTGCAATTCCCACTTGAAATGCACCTCTGCCGAAAAGAAATTGACACTGACAAAAGCCTTCTTGACGATTTTTAGTAGTAGATGAGTGAATTTGTGCAAGTCTACTTCAAAATACGTCTGAAGCGCGTTTACCCCCTCCCCCCCCCCGAAGGCAGCAGTTGTGAGGGCGAATTTCCCACTAAATTGACAGGATGGTGCTTAGAGTAAAGAGTTTTTTCTTCTGTGAAGCACCCTCACAGAGTCAGTGTTGGAGCTTTTTTATCAGAGCCTCTCCAGAGCTGCGGTGCTGCCCTCATTTGCAGCGGATTAGGTTAATTTGCAAGGGGAAATCGGTCAGGCAATCCTTAAAAGTCACAATTATGACATTTGTTGTTTATATTTTTGATCGTCGCCAGTTTAAAATGGGGGCACCTTCGGTGGAGGCTCGAGAATTCTTCCCACCTTTTGCCCTATTTGATGCGATGCCTTTCACCTCTCACCTGCCTTTCAATGAGTCTACTTTCTCCTCAAAAGCATCTTTTTTTGCGTACTTGGAGGGCGGTGGATTTGTCGGTCCCCAAGTCCCCAAACAGACCAGTCGAGCATACGAAAGTGTTGACAAGAAAATGAATGCCGAGTGTGGAGTATAGGGGCATATCAGGCTTGATGAAATGCCCCCTCGCCCTCCGCCTCCTCCTCCTCGTCCTCCTCCTCGTCTCCTCCTCCTCCTCCTCCTCCTCCTCGTCTCCTCCCAGCACCATCCTCATCCCGTTGTAGACCAAGTTGTCAGCATAGAGATAATCACAGGTCGTCTGTCCCTTCCTTTCCCTCCCGTCGGCCGTCTGAGCACTTGATTAGGCAGCTCAATTGTTGTCAAAATTTTGGTAGATGCACACACGAATCACAATTTTTTGACATTCCCTCATGCTCACATCGTTTAATGCACAATGTAGAGGGGCGGGGGGGGGAGGAAAAGAAAAAGAAAAATGGGTTGTAAATCCTCGCTCCTCCCTCGAGGCCAATCGCCGTCGACTCGACCTTCCATCGTCCGAATCCCAAACACTGTCAAATGTCATAAGCAAAAAAATTCCTTCAAATTGGCGCATCTTCCAGCCCATTCTGCATGACATCGGTCGAACGCAGCTTGGATGAGCCGAGGAAGAGTTGCGTGTGTGTGCCATTTCGCCTCACAAGTCGCATTCTCCGGCTCACGACCAATCACATCTCCTCCTCCCTTCTCCCCCCTCACTCCGCTCCGCTGAAAGTATTGCGGCCACGCGATTTACCGCCAGCACACAGTGGAAGAGAGGGCCTTCCTCCCCCCCACCCACCCACCCTTTTGTTTTTCCCTCCCCAGCGGCTTTTTTGGCCAGTTAGTTGAAAGGCCTGAGTGAACTCCACCCCCGGCGGGGGGGGTGGAATATCTCACCTCTTTCTAATCCATGGAAGGTCAGGAGGCGATGATGTTGGCTGGCATATAGTTGCACACACACACACACACAAACACCGACGACGACGACGACGACGACGTTTTTGCGTGTGTGTGTGTGTGATATTCGATCTTGGAGACGCAGAATGATTCTCCTCATGTCTGCTGATTTGATGTCTCCCCTCGCCCGACCCCCCAAACACTTCTTCCTTCGACTCCTTGAAGGCGTCCACTCAAGCTCAATTGTGAGGTGATCTCCGTGAAATTCCTTCCCACTTTTCCTTACCCTCCATCCTTTTCTTAACTCAATTTTCTACCAACAAACTTTCCGCCTCACTCGTCATATTTCTCCCATCTTTGATTTTATTTCCCCATAAAATAGCATTTCGTACGTGTGTGTGTGTGTGTATGTGCTTTGCAGCGGGCGTCTACGCAATGGGGACGCCTCCAGGTCGTGTCGACGCCGCGACTCCTCACGTGGCAAGGCGAATGGCGGTGGCGGTGGCGGCGGTGGTCGGCTTCGAAATAGGCCTCCGCGAGCCTCCTCGGCCTCCTCACCCTCGCCCAGCACCAGGCGACCGCGCAACCTCACTCCTATTTGCCCTCAATCGTCCAGCGCTCGGCGTCGTCGTTATTCCACTCGACATGAACCATGTAATGACAGCTACTTTGGGAGCACCGCCTCCACCCCCCCTCTCTCTCTCCAGTCCCACCCACCTTACTTACCCTCTCTTTGCTTTGTTTTTCATCAAAAACCTTGTCGTTGGACTTTTTGAAGGCTTTTTTATCCCTCAGGCTGCAAGAATGTCTTCTTCCACGTGTACACTGTTTTTTTTCAAACTTATTTTTATCCTTTTCAATTCAAAAAGCGCTCATCAACCCACGGAGGCGGAGTCGTCACATCGGCCTCGACCCTGAGAGAAGGGCCGACGCAAGGCCTCACGCCACGTCGTCGTCGTCGTGTGGAGTCTCGCGGTCACGGTAACCGAGCGTCCGTGTCTCCCGCTCCGCGTCGTTTTCACCGTCGTGGGACTCCCCTTCCCTGCCTTCGGCGTCCTAACCTCGTCTCACTCCTACTCCTCTCGCCACAACCCGCGTTATTCGTCAGTCACACCGTCGGTTAGTGGTTTCACAAGCAACGCCTCACTTCCCCCCCGCCCCCCCCCAACTACCAGGTGTCCTCTGACCCTTTTAAGGAAGCCCCGAGGCGATTCGACCTCACCTGTGGCCGTGCGTGCCTCGGTGGCCTCGTCAGGCTCGCATGCCCACCAGTCTTCGTCCAACCCTCTCTCCTCTCTCTCCAGGCGGCGCCACCGGACTCCGCAGCGAAACGGTTCGTCTTTTCCCCATTTCCCCCCCCCCAGCTCCCCGAGGGTGTTGGCGACTGTCTCGAGCACTCTGTCAACGGCCCACGACTGGTGTTACGGCCTCGGTGGTGGAATTCACCGAGGCACGATGGTAATCCCCCGCGTCTAAGCGGAGGTGCCTTCCTCTCGACGGGTCTGTGTTGTGTCCGTGTCCGTGTGTGTGTGTGTGTGTGTGTGGTGTGTTGTGTGTGGGTTGCCCCTGCTGGTGCATAGACAACACACGCACATACACTTGGGAAGGCGCACACTTGCCTGCCTGCCCGCCGATCTGCAATTCTCTCTGTCCATGGTGCGTGTACCCTGTCGATCGATAGGGCGCCGCAGGCTATCGATTGGGTGGAGGATGCGTGGCAGTGGGCAGCGTTTTGTGCCGCTCCACGTGCGCACGGTGCACGCACGCACGCACGCACGCACACAGAACCGTCGCACGGTGCACTATGTGGAAGTGGCTGGAGACGCGCACGCACGACACGCACGCACAGAGGATACGTACATACACATATGCATACACTCATAGACACACACACACACACACAACCACAACACAACACACGGGTCTGTGCTGCACACATACGCAATACATACACACACATACACATAGAGAACAAAAACGGCATCTCTTCTGCTGCCACTGCTGCTGCCTGGTATCCACACACACTGGGTCCAAAAAACCAGTTCCCCTAGCCCAAACGGGCTCCGGTCTCGGGCGTCCGCTTCAGCTCTCAACACTGCTAATCATCATCACCAACATAACAACTCTCAGCACCTCGTGGTCATGCCGCCAACCGCTGCCAACCGTTGTCCCGGCGTATCGATCTATTCCGACACCGCGGCGGGGCCTTCACCACCGGCACTGCCAAGCGTCAGTCCTTCCGGCAATTGGGAGTCCGCCTCCTCCTCGTCGCCCCCGCCCCCCCCGCCACCGCTTCAAACTCCTCGTGTTTCGCCACCGCGGCGCTCGGCGGTGGTTGCTCTCTGTGTGGAAGCACGCTTTCACGTCTAGCATTTACCGCCTGGTCCTCCTATCAGCAGCCGCACTTTTGTCTTCGCTCCTGTGTCCCGCCCCTTTTTTACTGATTTCCACTCTCGCAACACTCCACCCTCGCGCATTCCCGTGGAAGCCTTTTCTGCTCCCGCTGGAAGAAGGAGATCTCTACTTGCTCCGAGACTTCCTCTTCGGATAGCAGTTCGCGCCGTTCTCGGAAATCGACGTTGCTGAACTTCGAGGCAGACGAGCCGGGAGCAGAACTACTTTCAACAGCAGAACTTAACGAGGAAACAAAAGCAGGAGGAGCCTTCATTTTGTTCTGCCTTTCCACCCCCCTCGAGATTCGAATGTCTAGGAGATGAGTGGCTTCTAGACCACCAACCCAGACCCCAACCGAGTCTTGTCGGACCGCGTAGAGGCTCGTGGCCTCGCGCGAATCCTCTTATTCACCTCCCGCGGGATAGAAATGGTGCTCGTAGCGCCTCAGCAATGCTCAAAAACAACGGACATCAATCGCCGACATGGAGAATTCGGTGCTCTTTCGAAAGCTTCGAGGCTGCCGTCGCTAAGGTGGCGCGAGCAGCACGATCACGAGCGCAGCCTCCTCCTCCTGGCCGCCGGCAATCCCACCGCCTCCCTCTCCCCCAACGCCTCCTCGGCATCGCTTAGCAACCTCCTTTAATATGCTGGCTCAATGTGGCTCAGACTACCAACTGCTGCGAACTGCAGTTGGTCGGCGAGAAGGAGAAGCGAGCGCTTGGTTGAGGCCGCCCGAAAACGCATCGCCACCTGCGAGGCGGCCAGTCAACGGATGTGCCACACTGATAGTCCCGACGAAGACCTGTCCCGTGTGCCACCGAACCGCCCTCGTGTCAAGAGGGGCGGTGGTGTCAAAACGAATAGCTCTTCAACACTCTCCCCCATGGTCCATGTATTGCCGCTCTCGCCGCGGTGTCCCCCTGGTCGTATGCGCTCAGGGTCCAAATTCTGCAACAGCAGCACTCGTCACCGGCGGTGGCAGTCCACAACAGCGATTTTTGTGGCCGGCCAATGGCGAGATTGTGGATGTAGTGGAGACCCTGGCAGAAAAACCGCCCTATCCAGTCTATACACCCTTGTTGGTGCAAACCACGCCGGTGGAGGTCACCTCGGAGCAGTACTGCGAACGAGCTTGCATCTCCCGTGGTGCATCCACGGGCCACTGCCTTCTGACGCGAAGTCGCCCCTCCTGCCCAAAGCGGCACCGAGAGGAGCTGGTGGCACCATCGAAAGTGCCCGTCACAAACCAGCCGAGACGTCAGCTAGGAGGTTGACTACCTGAAGCCCCATCGTCGAAACAGGCGCAAGATCGTGTCAGTGAGGGGAAAGAGGAGGGCACGAGAATCGGCGACGATGACGATGAGGAGGAGGAGGAGATGACGACCGACGACGACGACGACGAGACGGCGTGTCTGTCGAGTCAGACGTGGAGATATCGCGGAAAAATTGCGACGGTCAATTGAGACGTACACAGAAGACGCAGGAGATTAACAGCGCGGCCATAGTGCAGAGATGGCTTTGAATCAGCAGAAGAAGGAGGAGGCGGCGGCGGCGGCGGCAGCAGCAGCAGCAGTGGAGCACGCAGCCTCAAGCGGGTGGTGCGATTGATTCGACGACGGCTGAAGCTACCTCCCGTGTGCCGCAGGCACGTCAACGAGCTAAAATGTTCATTGAACATAGCGTAAGCTCCACACACAGCAGCCTCACAGCAGGAGGTGGAAAGTTATGAATGGGATCGAGCACAGGTGAGGCGGCCTGGGGGCGCCGGGGGGGGGGGGGTCCGGGGGGGAGTAAGCACACCTCGGGGGTTGTAGGCACGGACTACTTTATTGAATAGAAACGTCATGCCGAGCAGTTGCTGACAATGAATCGCGATTTTTCTTTTTTTTTCCCCCCCATAAACAGCCTCCAGAAGAGGACATCTCATCGAGAATTCATCCCTTGGACGATGTAGACGGTCACCTCATCTACAGTCCTCGTGAATTCATCCTCGACCGATGTGAGGTCCTTCCCCCCCCCCCCCAAATTCCCCTTATTATCTCCACCTTCAGAGCATCTACACCCTCAACCCACTTTCCTCCCTTCCTGGTCTTTTAAAATTGCTTCCCGCGCTCCTCTCACCTTTTATGCGCCCGAGAGCGGAGCACCGGCCCGACTTTCCTATCCGAATATGCTGCTAAAATGCTTTATTTTCCCTAATCGAGATTTCCTTAACACAAACCCCCCAGGGCAACGCCCAACTGTCTACTGCTTAAGTTAACCGGATGCGCTGTCGTTTTCGGCCTCATGGGAAGGCTACTCTTTCCGCGTCTCCTGTCACTTGATCATTGGTTCTTCTCTCCTCCTCCTCCCTCGTCATGGGTGCCATTTTTTTGCGCCTTTGCGCTTTCTTTATTCGAGATTTTTTTTCGGACCCGCATGGATGTGGATGAGGCTGATTTTTGAAGGGTCTGATGAAAAATTGGCATCTGTCTTCTTCCCCTCGCTCTCCCCTCCCCCCTCCCCCTTTCCACTGTCTAACTTGCTGTGTTCCCTGAGCGCCTGGAGGCCATTTCCGCCCGTCCCCCCGTAATTTAAACCGCGTCGTTCGTGTGCATCCCTTCGTCGGGGGAGGACTCGTGCTCACCCACATCCGGACAATTTGACACCCCTGATTACTTCCACCAGGCATTCTTGTCCCTCACGTTTTTCTGGCTAGCTTGTAATTAGTATGAAGGTGGCGGGGGGGGGGGCAGAGAAGAGCATTTAAGTAGTCATTTTCCACTTGATATTAATACAACTTCACCTCTTTCTCTCTCTTTTTTTTTCCTCCCTTTTTTTCCATTAGAAGCCAGATGCCGAGATTGTCACGAGCGCACTCTAGTGCGGCGAGGGCAGCCTTCGAAGCGTCGCTCGAATGCATCGACACCCACTACAGTGCATTCCGGGTCATTGAACACTCACACACACAACAGGGAAGCACACGGACAGGCACAGAGGCAGGCACACACACGTGTGTCACAGCCCGTGTCGCGTGCCCAATACGTACAGTCAGGTCGCAATCGTTCGACATGGCCCAACTGTCGTCGTCCAAGTGGGAAAAAAAAAAGATTAATTCACTGCGATGAGACGGCGGCGGTGGGGAGTGTTCTCCTCTGCCGTCCTCCCCCTTGGCGTGACGACTCTTCGCTTCAGCGCCGGGGCTATCTTTCTCCGAGCGTCGCCGGTAGTTGCTGCATGCTCCGTGTGGGTGGTGGAGACACAGAGGTGGGCGAGGTGAAGCCTCCCATCGGAGTCACTTGCACCATCTACTTGTGCTTTACCCGCTGCCCCAATTACACTTGGATGCTACACCACTAGAGCACGTGTGGGGGAAAGAGGGCATTTTTTCCCCGCCTCAGTCTTTGGTTGGTTTTTAAAGCCCCCGGAGACAGTCCTGCGGTGGTGATGACCGCTCATCGCAGTGGCGTTAGAGGGGGGGGGGGGCGACGTCTGAGCTGTCCGTGTGTCGAGCGGCGACACTCGGTGACGGGGGCTGCTTCGGAGCTCTTTCTCGGATTCGCCTTCATGGAGCATCCGAGAGGCGAAGTTACCGTGGCGCCCCTTGGAAACCTCTGAAAACGAGCGTTTCTCTTTTCGTCAGTCTCTCTATTCAACTGCACCAACGACACCGAGATTGCACTGCTACCTGTTGTGTTACAAGATCGAAGGGCACTGGTCGACCTCTCACTGCTTTTTTTTTTAACGAAAAATCTTCGTGTGTTACAGCCTACTTTTTTATATTTTATTCCCTTGTTTTGCGGTTTCAAATTGTCTGTGAACGCAAGCAGAACAGGCCTCGAGAAGTGTTGGCGAGGGCATTCGGACGCTGGATCTACCAGCAGAAAGAATGCCTCCCACGACTTCCTCTCGACAAGTTTGAATATCGTCAAGGCCTCCGTCGGCGAGGGAGGAGTTGAGGACGACGACATACTTGGAATAACTGATCACACACACACCACACACGGTGACAGCACGAGAAACTAATTGTGAATTTTGCTGTAAAGATGGGGACATTCACCACGCGAGCCAACGTACTGTGTTTGTCAACACCTCGACAATTGTGCTACAATGAGTGCCTCACTATGGTTGGAAAGAACGGAAAAAAAAAGAAAGTCGGCGTTGGTTGCCTCGTATTATGGCCCCGAGCGAAGGAACAACTGACGCAGTGACAGACGACCGAGCGACGACCGCATGGCGGCTCGACGAATTAACTAATCTTTTCTGCAGGAGGACATTTCACCTCCACTGCCTCCTCCTCCTCCTCCTCCTCCTTGTCTCCTCCTTCTGCTTCTGCTCCTTCTCCTTCTCGTCTTCTCTTCCTTCTTCCGCTCCTTCCCTTCCTTCTCCTTCTCTTCCTTCTCCTCCTCCTCCTTCCTCTCGTCTCCTTCTTCTTCTACGCGTCCACTTGATGTATTCCATTGGCAGAGCGATTAATTTTGCGAATTATTTTTTCTCCCCTAGAGAACAGAAAAAGCGATGCTTACCAAAATGATGTTATGAAAGGCGTTGAATCGTTTAGAGTGGAGATTCCCCTTTAAGGAGGCTTATACCACTCGCTCAGCCGTTGGCAGAAGGTCGCAGAGATGAAAATTTTACCAAACCTGAATTTTGTCTCCTTTTTTTTTTCATATTTAATGCCTGTTTCGTGGTTTCTCTCCCAATAAATAATTTAGTTTAAAATGCAAATTGGAGGGATAAGAGAGCCTGTGTAATTTATTTTTATCTTTGTACTTTTCAACCACGTGATTGGTCGGCCCCTTTTGTCTTTCTGTCCGTCCGTCCGCCGGTCGGTTGGGTCGAGTGTCCCCGCGTGAGCCAAAAAAGGCAAAAAAGGGGGAAGACGCTGTGGACGGACGGAAGAGACGCTCCTCCCTCCCGCCCTCAGCCTCGGTCGGGGGGGGGCGGGGGGGGAGAAGGGGAGGGGGAGCGGGGAGGGCAACACAAAGTCGTCAATCCGCTTATCAATCGTCTTTTTTTTTTTTCCCTTTTTTCATTCTCTTACAGGGACACACGAAAATCGCCCTGAGATTATAAAAATGTGGGAAAGTACAGGGGTGCGGCAAAACTGTTGGAGATTCACGCCATCATTCCTGCGTGATCGCGATCCCAACGATGGAGTAGTGAGTCCTCCTCCGCCCCACCGCTCCAACTTGACCTCGTACTCAGCTAAATGCCGCTTTTGTTTTCTCGCCCCTCCCCCCTTCTCCCTCCCTCCAGCCTCTGTGTCAGACTGCTCGACTGGTTCGACTACTTCGGGCACATCTGTCTCGTTGCTTTCCGACATCCTCGGTCTTTCAGTGCTTCGACTTTCTGTTAGATCGGCCGGTTTCTCTCCCCCTCCCTCATAATTAAAACAGTAATGCTGGCGTCATCCTTTTTTTCATCCCTTCGTTTTTTTATATCCTGTTTATTCAATTTATTTTTTTGACACATGAACCTTATATAGTGTTTAACTTGAGACGCGAGTCGACGAGATCATCTCACACATTCAACGAGCCTGGCTTCCGCTCTCTGTCGATGGCATTGTCGAGAGACGGGCTGGAGGGCGGACCTCCCCCCGCCTCCTCCTCCCCTTCCCTCCCCTTTTAGATTATCATCTGCAGGCAGCGAGCCGCGTCGTCCTCCCAGACCGGGGGAATGATGGCCAGTCTTTCTATCGTGCCGCCAAGACGTTGGAATAACAGCCAAAACAGTAAAAAAAAGCGCTCAATGACAGCCATTGACAGACAAGACGGCATTTATGTAGGTTCGGGTAAGCTTCGTGGTCCGAAATTATATCGTTGGGTTGCGCATCGAGATCCCGCTCCTTCTCGCTTTTTCCCGCTGGCGGGTGACTTGGATAGTGTGCCCGGCTCTCCAGTATGACGCACATTTATCCAGCCTTCTTTTGTTCTCTTCTCCTGGGCAAAGAGAGAAACAGACGTACGTGGGCTACCCATAGTGATTAGAAGCACGTTGCGCCACAATCAGCTATTACCAACTCTGCCCACGCGGGGTCCGTTTCAATGCACGACAATCAGCTTTGCACAGTACACACTGACCTCAAACCGGAGACTCCTCTTCAATCGCTCAGGGACTACATCTCGTGCACAATCGGAAGAAACGACTACGATCGCATTGTCAAGTGCTCCGATGTGCGTCTCAATCGACTTCCGGCTCGGCCAACCTTCGACTACGACACGCACTCCACCATCGTCTCCACCCGCCACTACCGCGCGCGCTGAGGGTTCATCCTGGTCGGTTGTTTCCCCTTTCATCTCCCTCTGCTCTCACTCCGCCCCCCCTTGAGCGCTCTTCCCACCTCCCTGCCCGCCTTTCGGCCACTCCCCCGCCGTATACCTGTGGATGGCGGTCCCCGTTTAGAGCTCGCTGGTCCCAAACCTGCGACGTATGGTCCATCGGATGTATCCTCTTCGAGCTCTACAACCGGCTACACCCTCTTTCAGCGATAGTTCCTGCGCTTTTTCTTTCTTTTTCTTCTTGTTTTTTTGTTTTTTTCTTTTAAAATACGGACAGTTGGAAGGACGGAGGTTGGGCTTTGCCACTGCTTGAAATAAAATTTTTTTTTGAGTTGAGTGACAATTCTGTCGCATGTAGACTCACGACAACCGGGAGCCACTTGGGCGATGAATGGAAGCGAAACCCTCGGACACATCCCTACGATGAACTCGTAAAAATCACGGTAAGGTGTCCTCCTCCTCCCCGCCTTAGCCTCCCACCCACCCACTCGCCCCCGCCTTTTTTCCCCCACCCCAACCGGGCTTCGAGGCGTGGAGCGAACATCCCCTCTGCCCCGTTTTTGTGGGCAAATACGAGTCGACCCTCTCATGCGACGCCTGACACATCCGAGGGGGCGGACGCCGGGCGGGGGCGGAGGGGGGGGGAGTGGGGCGCGCCGACAGTCGGACGAGTTTTGTCCGTGTCAACACGGGCCACAACGCGGACAGCGCCGCCGCCGCTCCTCCTGCGGAGGCTTGCTTGGCGCTTCGGGGGCTTATTTATCCGCAATCTATTTAATCATAAGAGAAGAAAAAAAAAAGAATTATTGTCCTTGAATCTCTCTTTCTCTCTGGCTCGCCTGATGAAATAGGCGTATTTACTGGTCCCGCATGGGGAGTTTATTTTTGTCAATGCTTGCGGGGAATACTACTGAACAAGTAAAGTAAGTAGGTCTACTTTTAATCACCGGGCATACCCACTGTGGTTT
>QEYB01000869.1:0-22616 GCA_017562135.1 Dipylidium caninum
GTCTTTCAATTTATTCCCTTGTTTACAGTACTTCTTCCGAAGTGACCTTTTTATTCCGTCCTAATAGCTTCATTAATGTTATTATCCTTCGAATGTCCCACCATGCTCACAACATTCTCGTATTCAGATGTTAAATTTTGCTTTAGACGTGGCAGCCGGTTAGCTTTTCCGGCGCCCACAATAGGCCCCTTCCTCACGACTTTTCGTAGGCAGTCCACTTCTCACCCAGGTGGCACACGCCTTTAAGAAGGCTCCCGGTTTGTCCGAAGCAATCGACCATGTGCATTCATGAGTTCATTCTTGTGGCGCGCCATCTTGAATTGTTGCCACACTAAGCCTATCATCCGAGGCATGCGTCCAAAATGCGTTCGCTGAAGCGAATAGAGCTTCCATGCCGCATCTTCGATGTTGTCGGAGAAAGATTTCCTCCAACCTGCGGTCTCAATAAATATCGTCAGTGATCTAAAATGATCGCTCAAATCGTGCTCTTATCCAAAAATGCCGCAAATTGCCCTGTTTGAAGTTTTCACACCATCTTCCACATAATGTGCTTACCATTAAACGTACCTTTAAACAATTGTCTTACAGACTTCTGTTCGCATTCTTCATTGTTGAAATTCGTATAAAATACAGTGGCGTAAATGGCTTATCAGTGGCCGTTGCTACACTTAACCCGCTTCGCCACTTTAGACTAAAGTTGAATAACCTCTTGTTTAGTTTCTTTACTGCGTCAGTATGACATTAGGGACGATAAAAAGCAGAGACCCAATTGTGCACCAAATAAGGACCTGTGCTGTGGTGTCAATCGTTGTCCACAGAAAGGCCACAGAACCCTTTGGGTTTTTCTTCAGTAGTGTAACGCAAGTGATCCTCACCTTCAATTCGAACCTTACCCGGAGCTGAAAATTTAGCGAAGTTGCAATAGGACAAAATTACACCACACAGTTAATACCACTTTAGCACTAAAAAAACAAATTGTTTACGACACACCGAGGAGCAAACAAGCAACGGAGACGCACCTACTTGTTTCAAGACCTAAAAATTAGTCGCTACGCCCGAGCGCGAATACTTTGTATGCAAGCCATGAGAGAGGGTTTTCATTTGCTTTGAAAAAAAGCCGTCGGTGAGCTGAGGTTCGATGTTATGTATACTCAGAACGCCCACGCGCGCGTCACACGTGTTTCCGTCCCAGGGTTTCGGAAAAAAAAAAAACCCTTTTTTCCTTCCTTTTTTTCCCCAGGGGGAAACAAAGGAAACGGTTCTCATTTAATGTATCACAGAACAGAATTTTTGAGCTGCGAAATAATAACTGTTTGCTGCTTGTCTCAAAACCCTTTATGAATTTAACAAATTATTGAAATAAAAAGTGGGCAGTCAAGGAGAAGACTAACAATGTGACCATAAAACCAATTTAACTAGGTTAAAAATAGCAAGCCTCGGTAAGCAAAATAACATCAACGGAGTAAAAGTTATCAAACGGCTTCTCGCCTATCGGATCCAACTCAGAAGAGAACTGCTGCCAAAAGCCGGATACTAAGTATGACTTTTCTTGCACGCTATTTACAAGGTTTCTAGCATCGCTGATGTGGCTGTAACTTGAGAGCTGCGATGCTTTGCTTCCTGATGGACTAGCTGTACTCGTTCAGCGAAACGCTCTTTCGTCGAAGGGCTAGTGTGTTGGTTGTGACGCGTGAGAATTGACGGAAAAGGCCTTCCTCTTCTTGCCTTCTCATAATGCGGAAAGCGTCCAGTGACCGCCAGTTTCACCCCTACAAAACGATCATTATGTGGCGTAGCACATTCTTCAAGTTATCAATCGCAGGCATTTAGGCTACCCATCTCACCCACCATTTCATTTAATAAATGCTCAGGGGCCGTATATTTTCATTTGGTTTTTCCTAAACACCTTGCCTTTCCTAGTTCTCCAAACAGCGCGATCCAAGTCCACAGACTATTATCGCATTGAATTCAGAACAAGATGTGATTTCTTTGCTTTTCAACTTCAATTACCACCTGACAAAGACATTAAACTTTTACGTGTTAGTCGCTGCAAGATCATAACACTGTAAATTTAAGTCCACATTAGCCTGAGCCTGTGGTTAACAGCCTCAATGATACTCCATTTCCACAGGTTAAGCATGTGTCATTTCTCCTGTGCCTTCAGCCAGGAAAAATTTTACGAAGTCGTTGGAAATACTTCTTGTTCATTGGGTTAGGTCAGCCTAGTTAGTGACTAAAGTTGCCCTTTTAGTTCAAACACAGTGACTTTTAAAACTTGTATTCGTACAAAATATACTCGATAGCCTAAAGAAAGGTTGACCTGGTGTGGTGGATAATCAAATAAGAGTGTAAAACAAAAGCCGCATAAAGATTGGAAAAGATTAGGGGTACCAATGTTATAGCGATCACGTTGTATGTGCTCTGTTACTAAAAAAACCAGTTAGTACACCAATTGATTCTATAGACATTGGTAAGAAAAGTTTATAATTCGGCGTATAATTTGAGATAATCATAATGGAAAACAAGATAAATCGAGTCTACTTAAAGTCCTTTTGCAACCCAGGTATTTTTAAGCAAAAGTACTGAGCGTAACTAATAAGTGTTTTGAAGCGAATATCTGGAGTTAACTTGTTCATTAGAGCAAAAAGACGAGTAAAAATTACGTACTACAATCATATGTTCATTAAATGATGCTCTGAAAACCAAGCTTTGCTCTTTGATTCCTCTTCAAATTAATACTTCCCGCCCCTTGCAGGGATTTGTGCCGAACAATAACCGTGCTCCCTGACAGGAGATTCATGCACGAACCAATGACCAAGAGCATCAAACAAATGCACTTAATAATTCCCAGATTTCTGTCTCAAATGTAGTTATATTTCCAAACCTAATATAAGCTTCGATAGGTGTCCGATTCTATCTGGTTGTTTCTGTACACCAAAATTCCCAAAAACAAAGACCTTGGGAAGCGTTTTATTCCAATTCAATCGAAAATTCGCTTCCTAACTGAATAAATCGCAGTTCCTAGATTTCTTCCATTACTTTATATCGAGAAATGAATCATTAAGGAAAGAGGAAATATTCCCCATATGTGTTATCAAATAAAACCCACAAATTCGCAATTTACGCGTACCACTGCAATTCTTTTATTGTATAATATGTTAGGACTAATAGGTGGTAAGTCACACTAACAAAAAGAGTTGAATTTGTGTGGAATATAGGCGGGTTTCAGAAACAGGACAAGGCATAAGTCGATCTGAGCTTCCAGACATGCTGAACTTCGAATAATTATTCAGTACACGTGTGGGTTATCGAGCTTGCCAGGGAAAGGTTACTATTTAAAATCCAGATATTTTACTTTCTGAGCATGGAGACAATTTTCTACTCTTCAAGGGTTCAAGAATCACTATGGACTACTTCAAGCTATTATTTGTTCGCGTGGTATTTAGGGGGATCGCAATAATAAAAAAGTCAAGGTGACATTGACGGAAACCTAGTAACAAGGTTCTTGAAACAATCAACAATGGATCAACGCGATGGTTAACTGCAGCCCTAGCCAGTCGGTCTCGAAAATGTGTTTTATCCATAATTTAAAATGAAAAACAGTAGGTTATTTAGACAAAAATAGAAGCGAAACAAAATTTCTACTACAACTAATTAGTAGTAATTGAGGGATGCTTTTTCACCTCCCAAGTGCAATTCGCAGGCGACCACTTCTTTTCCGCATTTTTTGGGCAACCTCTCGCTCATGGTTTTTCAGTCGGCGAAATTAAGCAACTATCTGGACCTTAAACAATTTAATACACTTACTAGAAAGTGACCCCTCCTCTCCCTCCTCTCCCCAAACAGTCGGCAGATCCGTATTTGTGACTACCAAGGAAGAAACTACGCTGAGACCAACCTCTGCCGATGACAATACTTGTCTTATAACAGATGAGTTCGTCAATAACACACGAATATTTATACTTTTATTGCCTGAAAGGGAAACCTCTGATAATAACATTACTGAAACAAATCTGTGTAGTAATTTCCAAACCAATTACTGAATGGCCCAGGTAATAACTATTTGTAGGAACGAGTCTAAATAAAGAAAATCTTCATAAGACAAAGAGAGGTGTTTCATGTCACAAATCGGCAAGGTGCTGAGGGTTATGAGCGCCAATACCTGATGCTAGCTGGATGCTACATTATACGTATTCACTTTTTGCAACCTTCTAAGATAGGAATGCAATGTAAAGGGTAAGGATACTTAATAAAAAAATTAAAATGGTAAAGAAATATGGACGTAGGTACCAGAAATAAAAATCTTCCAATTACTCCGAGCATGATTTGAGGGTGCTCACGATTAGTAGCATGATGAAAAAAGCTGTAATAAAACTCAAAAAATCCTCCCTCTTACACGATGAAAGGAATAATCAAACTATAACATTGGACTCGAGCATCAACCTTCATTCATAGGAGTCTTAAAAATGTCCGTTTGATTTTGCTGAAATTATATTTGCCCTTACCAATCGGACAGGGGAAATTATTTTACATCCTAAATATAAAAGAGCATAAAATGGGGAACCATTAATTGTAGAAATGTTTCGTGAGGTCAGAAACTATGCTTTCGTAACACACGGAATGCAAAGTTAGGTTGAAAAATACTGAATATGGACCCACTATAAATCGTTGGTTGTGCTGAAATAAAAAAAAGATTTACACTACGGAACCAAGAAATAAAAGATAGACTTGACTATAAAGTCTCCATCAAAACAGTGCTCTGGAATTAACGTTTGTAGGGTAACCGAAGAAGTCAGGTTTTTGTGTAACCCGCGAAAGAGCGAATGCAATAGGGAAGCGGATTTAAGGAATTCGAAAAAGAGGCCCATGGTTTTGACTTTTATGAGCTTTCCCGATTAAAAGGGAATTTGTTACAGACTGGTGATGAGATTGGTAGAGAAAGTTAGAGTCAGTGCAGCTATCTAGAGTTATGCCAACCATTATCATTGCCTTAGATCGGGAGTAAGATCGGAAACAGAGTTTAACAAAACAACCTTCGGTGAGCCTGTTGACTGTCATCCTCTTGAAATCTTAGATGTCTTTTAAGAATGTATAACGAATGTTATCACTACCTACTTAATTTAAAAATAGACAATATAGTTCGTCTAAACCACTCATTTCAGAAAAGACCTTTATCGTTAGCAAAACACCTTTTGAAAAAATGCCCAATGGGGATTAAATAAGGTTCCTACGAAAATTTATTCATTGGAAGTACAGGTTCGAATTTTTTTTCCAGTCTTACGAAGATTCTATCTAGATGCGAAAATTTTACAGTCACAAATAGGAAACATTAGACGTATTTTTTCAACCAAGTACATACTTTAGGTAGGAACTTCTACACAGTGCTCTAAGAGTAGGCTTTGGTACAATAAGATTAGTGAGGAAGGCAGACGAAAATGGCTTCGTATCGAGTTATTAGGTTTTAGGTTGATGTCTCCCAACCTTCAATGTAATCTTTACCAGAAATCGCACTTTTGATTAATGTAATGTCTGCACACCACCATTTAAAATTGAATACGAAATCGATGGGAGGTACAGAGTCTAGAATTGTTTTCCCGTGAGTGAAACTAGTGGACAAGGATTGCCACTAAGGAGATGAGAGGAGGCGTTAGTTTTTTACTAATCGTGCTACACAAAGATTAAGAAATATTTAAAATCGCAAAAAAAAAAGACCGCCGCAGCGTTTAGCACCAGATAGGTGATAATGACGAAAACCTCATACAGGCAACAAACCCTTCATCAAAACTCATCCCCTGCTAATGTCACAATATAGAAAGTTAATTAATTAAAACGTTTCATAGAAACTGTTTTCGTCAACTTATGCGTCGATCTTCCAGGAGCGCAATTACCAATGACATCTGAAAGCAACGGATTAATGAAAAATCATGAGAATACCAGAGGTGTCAACATCCGTAACCTCCGAGGATGTTTTGTTCTCCATCATTAACACATTGTTATACAGGATTTAAAAAGAAACGAATTAAGGTGCTTTCTACATATCCCTTCGAAATTCAACAATACTAGCCTGGAAATCTTCCATTGCTTTACCACCAGAAACAACCAATATCGGAACCAGAAGACTTTCCGAAGATACATCACAACCGCAACATGACCTTTTTTCGAAATTCCGACAAACTCCTTTTGTAATTTCGATTCAGTCTGCAACTTAGTCCTGGTGCCCTGGTAAACCTTCACATTCAATATCGTAGAAGATCTTCAGCTTCAGCTCTGTCCGGCTTCTAACGGCCTATCATACTCACGACGAAGACACATTTCTATATGTCTCCGACGAAATAGTGCGAGAACGTCGACGTATGTAAGATTGGCAGGAAAAGAAGTGACCCTCTATTTGGCCTGAAAATGCTTCATATCTGTAGGCATCCGAAATGAGAATCGATGTGATGTAGAGACACATGCATGAAGTGGTTTGAGGAATTCCCTGTTGTTGTTGATGAAAGTTAGAATGCTTTCTTTAGCTGTGGACGGAGTCGACGGAGGTGGAAGCGGACAGAATGGCGATCTTTGGCAACGCTGGCATAATGTAAGGCTAGTGCTATGTCTGCGTACACATCAGTTATTTTCGTCGTGCTTAGTGGGATCGCGGAGCAAAAAGGGGGCGAAGATGTCTGCCAAGAGTGAAATACATTATAAACTGCGTCACCAAAGAGATCGCTGTGATGTCTGCCATGTTTGATTTGACTTGTTTATTGGTATGAATTAAATTTAACCTTCTTGCGAAAACATTTCGCATAGCATATCCGACAACAGACTAAAAATAATGGCTATTAACAGATCTGAGAAGCCCAATAAATGGAATGCTGTAGTGGATTTTCGCTTAAAAGTAACAACTATTCCACGAGTTTAAAAGATTGTGGTTTTAACAAATCAGTTTAGTTCTATGAAAAAAAATTACAACTCTTATTTCCCTTGAAGGGATTTATAACCCATGAAAAGCAATTATGTTAGTTCATAATGGTGTTTTTAAAACTTACCATCAACCCTTTTGGATAGATAGGTTTTTACTTATCAAAGTTGGAAACGTAAAGAATGTTATTACTTTCTGCAATGTAAGGATAGCAAATGAAATGAAATAACTTTGGAAGAAATAGCCAGTTATGGATGAACGGGAAAAGTGCACTTATTTTTCCTTGAAGTAACACTAGCTCCGGAGTCCACGAAGAAGGCAAGCAACTCCTCAATTAAGCAAAATCAATACTTATAATGACAAAAAAAATAAAACCAAAAACTGATCATAAAACATGTTTCCAATAGTATTTCCACCATTTATGACATACTACATAACATACCGTAATAAATACGATACCTTGGAAAAAACCACAAAGAGTTCCTTTAGTTATCTCATTTATTCATGATCTCAGTTGCCACAGCTATTCCACTTAGAAAAGCAAATTGACACCAAAATAGCTGATGTACGTACAAGAGACGTGCTATTCGACAAATCGATGAAAACATGTAGATAAAAAATCTCACCTTTTGTAAAACTTTACTACCTTGGCCTGAAGTGGACTGTGATGATGTCCTACCACATCTGCTACGGCGCTACACCGCAGAGAGGATGACCCGGTCATTGAGTGTTTCAAAGAGACTCAACCGTGAATTATCCGAGGAGAGAAATTTATAGATCCGTAAGGGTGGCGTCATTGTCAGAACCAATGAAGAGTAACCCGTTAAAAAAGATTAATAAAAAACTACTGTGCACCGCAAAACCGGGCATTGGTATGCCCATAGCTGAGGCAGTTTTGCGGCGAGACAATCTCTACCAATGCGTGAGGCAACACTTCCCTTGAATCCACCATAGGAAATAAAGAACATCATACCGACAGTAATTTTCTGTCTTGTCCAAAAAGAAATAGTTTGGTAAGAAAGGAGGCTATGAATATGAAAACAAAACGCCAGAATATGCAAAAAAAAGGTGGCCCATACAATGAATCCTGTTTGCCAGACAAGCTTTGTGAGTAGCTATCGAAAAAAACCAACATAGAGGAAGATAAGAGAGTCGGCGACTGCACTAGTCATCTGAGCAAAGTGACGAATCGTGGTTACAGATTTATGGGATATATTACGGAAAGTGAAGGATGATAATAATGTACAGTAAAAATGAGATAAAAAGTACTTGGCCACGAGCAAAAAATATAGGGCTGATGATATAACCCGTATAGCAGAGGCAGAACACAATTACAGGCTCCAGAGTTGTCTCATGCCTTGTCCAACGAGTAACAATACATGAAAAACAAGCCAACGAAGATGAGTCCAGTAATGGCAGAAGAAAAGCATAATTGAAGAGCAAATGATATCAGCATTAGTTAGAAGCCATGAAAATATTCCCAAGTTTCTCGACGCACTTCAAATGTGAACTTGCTGCGTTATAAGTCATAGTGAAGAGGCTCAAAGAAACTCCATCATTGATCAATTAGATTCGCCGACAAAAAAGGAGGTAAAGAAAAGGATGTACTTTTAGCTTTCCTCAATAAGCCAAAAACAATTGCAAAGATCCGTCGAGCAAATAAGGCTTGAAAATAAGATGAATGCAACTGGCTTAAACTGAGTTCCCCTGTATTCCCAATTGCGCCCCCAAACATACACGCTCCACAAACCTAAGGCTGTAAATATGAAATTGAAGAAGGATCCAAGAAGGCCAAATACAATTGTGGAAGGCAGAATACCATTCTTAACAATAGGTTTGAATTCCAAAGCTTGCATTTAATGCAAGAGGCGGGAAGAGACACCAAAAAAGAAAAATTCGTTAAAAAAATTCATTTCAATTTTGTAAGGCCCGTGAAAAGTAACCAAAAACTACCCCAAATAAAAAGTAAGGGGGCAGGTTTGGCAGAATATTCGAAAGGATTTCTTTGCCGTAAAAAACCTCCGTTGTACAAAAAACGAATAAGAACGTAATGGATAACAAGAGGATACGAACGTTTTCCCATTGATCTGAAGGCCAAAAAGTTATTTTGACGATATGTAACGCGTAGTTGAACTGTGAGTCATTCATCCTTCGTGTGGAAATACGCGTTTTCGTCCATGTCAGGTAAAACAAGCTCGATAAAAATTCACACTCAAAAAATTACCAGAAATAGACTTTTGCTCAAATAGAATTCACTATAAGACACTTTTATGACCTTTGATAAAAGCATTAAAAATCCCAGATGAAAACGCTGCCAAAAAAAGCTGAAATATACTGTTTGTGAAACTTATGAAATTCTAAGGTTACACATAATAAGAAAAGCCAGGAAGCATTTTACTCCACTAAAATTGTTTGAGCCCTGAATCCCTTTACCTAATTTCTAATCAAAAAGAAACCGAGGAATAACGGAGGCAACTTTGAGGAAAGACCATATGAAACGCGCATGGCTGTTATCCTTAAGTCTACTCCCTTAGTCTTATGTTAACCCTAATAAAATTCTCTATTAACGGTTACTTGTTCGGCCAACGTGTTGCTTCCAGAGACTGAGAACACTTCTCTTAAATTAAAAACTCTAGGTATTAAAACAGATGTCTCGGAACACCCTATTAGATCCCAAGCCAAAGGGTGGGGGGCGATACGAATTCAAATAAACTATGTAATTATAACATTTTAGCTCATTTTACTCTCGTTTTTGATGAAACCAAAAAAATGATTGCTAATTTTGAAGCCCCAAAACTGACTTCACTTCATTTCACACATTTTCTGCGGCGTGCCTTAAATTATCCCAGAATTATTGCATTGTGACTCGTTAGAATTATTTTACGTAACAGTGTTTCGCCTTATTACTGTTTGATGGTTTTGTCGATTCCTGTTTTGCACTCTGCATTCAGTCCGAGGACGTCAAATCTCACAATGACAAACGGTATCATAATTTATTATAATACATTAACCCAAAATGATATGTTTTCAATTCCCCTTTAATTAATAAGGCTGGCATTTATAAGGCAAACGCTTTGAAACATTACTTTGCTGGAAAGCAACTCTGTTCCTGGCCAACTTTCCTTTAGTAGTAATTATCACGGAGCAGATGATAACACATAGACCTCACGCATTACGAAATCTGAGAAAGGATCCCCTTTCAAAGAAATAAGTTTCCTTGTTGTGATCAAGTGTAACAGCCCAATTATAATATCAGAGGGTCACTCTAACGACGGTTAATAATTAGGAAATAACATGCCTTAGGCGCAATCCCTGGTCACAAACTAATCAGCACGTAGCCATTAAGCCAAATTTTAATATTTGACCTCGCGTTTTAGTCGGCGAGTGTGTGCTACCTCTTTTATTCTTACATTTACACAAGATTCAGACTGTCCTTTTGAATGTTTACAATTTGGAACACCGGGTTCATGTTGAGATTACGACGTTTTAGTCCGCCATTGGAGCAATTCCCTCCCGTTCAATAAAATTTTTACAAATAGTTGTGTATTTTAATGGTGCCTGCACATGGGTTCCGTTTAATGCTTATTTCTTGGAGACCAAAAGAGAGCCGAATTTTTCTAATAAGAATAAAATTGTCTTCTCCTTTGTCTCCCTCTAATGTGGCGCGAGTTTAATATTAAATTGGCAAAATACATACTTATGGTTATAATATTGCATTAATTTCTTGATTTGCTACTACAGTTTAATAAAGAGTTGAGATATCCTGGACAGCCAGTGCTCGAGAGGGGAAGTACCATTTTTTTTTAAATTCTTCACGAAACTGATTATGCTCTTCGCCCATAAAACCTTCGCATTTCGGCTAAGATTCGTGATAAAAAATACCGCCGGATTGGTGGAAGTCGTCGAAAAAAAATATTTTTCTTGAAGTCCATAGGTGATATTAACAAAAAATCAAATGGTAAGTGTGAAAGTGGAAGTTTACCACTTTGTTAGAAGCATCTTTAGGGTCTTTTGACATCCAACTAGACTGTCAGGTCAAGTAATTTTAGCCGTGGGTTGGACATTTTTCCAGAGGGGTTTTTATGCAAGCGCTGCTCTTCAGAATACATTTACTTCAACCAGAGCGGTCTCTTAACAACATAAAGGATAAGCTCTGGAGAAATCCGTACTTATAAAATGTTCTTTTGAAATAAAGGAGATCTATTGCCCCATTTTATAATCAGCCATAATCCTGATCTCTTACTTTCGGCTATCTGGTACGCGTTTTAGAGTTAACCGGTACCGTTCGCAGCTCCAAAAGAATACATTGCTTTTACTTAATTCTTGATTTTTTTGGATAATATCTTACAGGACAGTTTTTCCGCGACTGATGCCCTCGTAATCTGTTTGAGTTTAAACCCAAAATAAAAGCCAACTGAGACGCCGGTACTTTACGGGTGGAAAGCGATCTTTGTGGAGTATGCTCGTCTCGGAATGATAATCCTTTACTTTTCCCGTAAACTTGAGAACTGGTGGTCAATGGAATCGAAAGCTTTTACGTCCAACCACAACCCCAATGTGGAAAGTGACTGAGTGAAAAGTCACTGATGGTAAAGCAAGAGGATACTTTAATATTATTTCCACTAAAAACCCTACATTTCGCTCCTTTAAACATTCACTTACTTGGTTTGCATAACAAAGTTATCAGCCAGTGAGTTGCATCCTTCTTTATTTACTGCCTTTTATCACATGAAATGAAGAAATATTTTTGCTTTTAGCCTGAAGTTATAACGTTCGTTCAGGTAGAACTCCTCGCTCAAGGAAAAAGTCCAGTCTTAATTTCCCCGACACAAAATTTAGGAGCACATAATGAAAATAAGTTAAATGCTTCTATATCCCGCTGCTCTTATCAACCTACTAACGATTGGCTAACATACTGCCCACCGGGGGTTGCATGGGTTTTCCGCACTGAACTGATAAGGCAAGAAAAGGCGTCAATTAATAGCTTGAAAGCCATTCCCCTTCCTCTTGATCAGTCCTCCATTTCTCATCCCTGAGTCCACTAACCCTGAGAGGATGTGAATTTATAATGCCCTCGATCTCACGTTTAAATTAAAACCATTGACAGATTTTTCTTTCTTCTCCTAATAGATTACTAAATTTTTGGAACGGGCAACTATTAACATCTTTTTGCGTTTTAGAATTTCGGGAAATATATGCTTACTAATTTGGGTACTACTGTCTTGATCGTAAATACAGGGCATCTACACAAAGCATCCGAAAGGTGAATGGTGGCGGAATTAGTTCGGTCTTAGGGATGAAGGGGGTATCAAGCAAAAATCCTGTCCTATGTGCACTAGGTAAAATGAATAATAGGAACATCATAGCACAGGGTCAGGGATGTGGAAAAGGTTATATCATCCATTGTCACTCATTTAATTCATTTCATCAAAACGAGTAAATAGTTGTAGACGACTCCGCTGTTTTTCGTCAGCATCATTTCAGTCATCAACAAACTTGGAACAAATATGGCGAAGCTGTACGGAAATCTCTAAGTGATATACCTCTTCTGCTTTCACATTAACAAATGGAAGGAAATTCAAAAGGAAGATAGTTTTTCGTAAAAATGTAACCTTGGAAATATAAATTTGATGAGAACTTTTCGTTTACGAGTTTATTAGTCAGGATATCGCTAACTGAGGTAGGCCATGGTCGCGGGCGTTGCATCTCATCCTGACTGAATTTTTATTATTCCCGACAGTGGAAACTGCTGAGTCGGGTGGAGGCAATTTGAGCGAAATGAGCATCGACTTGCCGTACGCGCGTATTGACAAACAGCTGGCCAAATGGCGTGCGAGTGAAACCTTAAACAGGAAACGCATGCGAGTAGGGGAGAAGGGAGGCAGGGAGTATCGGCCATTATCAAGCACAAAAGCAGCGGAAATAGTGGGTGAAAATTCCAGCAAGGGAGGGGGAGGAGGAAGGGAGTAGGCCCTGAGCGTCTCCCCCTCCCCCTTTTGATCATCCATTCGTGTTTCCTGAAAGACAGGAAGACTAGAGCAGGTGAGTTAGGGCTTACGTGCGTACGTATGTGCGTCGGGCAAGTAAAATTAATCTCAACCGGACACTAGCTGACAGCGTACCAGTAGTCCACTCTGCCACTGTTCTCTCTGTACAAGCTCTGCTCCAGGCCTAATTTCAACCCATTTCCTTTCCGTAACAGAACGACAACCTCTACTAGTGCGCTTGAAGTCACGGAGTTGTCGCCGTTCATTAACTCCCATTGCTGCTACTACTACTTACCGGAGCATTATTACTCGACGGCTGGTCAGGATCTGCCCGGAAATCCTGTTCCGCTGAGTTGCACACAGAAAGAGAGTGGACGAGAGAAATCACGAAGATCTTGATCTCCCGTTGCCTGCAATAAACCCTTGATCGTGCACTTCCTTCCGTCCTCCCACAACAACCGACGTCGAGAGAAATAGCAGAAGGGAGAGCGCGAGACAAACTTGAGAACAGGAAATCCGTTGCTACTCCCGACTGCATACGACAATTCTAGGCAAGAGTAGAACGGAAAAGCAACCTACACCGACCATGGTGAGAGTTGAATAGTTTTCATTTGAACAGATGCGATATACCACCGATATCACACCTCTCTCTAATTTCAGGAGGATCTCAGCAAATCCCGACTTTCCGGCGATGGACAGACATACTCCTCCCTGCCCCCTAATACAACGTCCAGTGTTTGCCAACGTCACAAATTCGGGCCAGTGCCGACCATCGGGGAAAGTATCAATTCTCTCTGCTGGTCCCGAGTACTTCACACCATCGTCCGAATTCGTGTAGTGGCAGTAATATCCCTCCTCCACTCCTATCTTCCTCTTACAGATGGGGTTATTTGCTAATGAACAAGATCCACGTGGTAGTGCTTATTCCATTAATTTCCGAACCCAAAATGCAGCCAATTCGAAATCACCCACCTATTGGGGTGAAAGTGATCCCTACCAAAACCACTTTGGAGCTTATCACTTCGCGGTTTCATCAGCATATCATTTCCCCTGGATCTGCTTCATACAGCTACAGCACTTCGGCAAGCTGCCCTCGTAATACCCCTTCTAAGAACCTCTCATCACATCACCATCATCACCATCATTCAGGGCATTTGGTCTGGCTGCAGGTTACCAATCATGGACGATCAGGGGGGAACTGTTCAGTCCCCTCCGTGGTTCTACGCCGCAACGGGCAAAAGAATGCCGATCCCCCAGTGAGTGTAGGAGAGATTGATGGGGTCTCGGAGGGTGGGAGTGGAGCGAAGACGTGGTCGAAACTTATGATCTCCGCCTCTGCCACGCCACCACCCACCTCCTGCGCCTCATGCAAATGCAGCCTCGGGGTCGCAGGGATCACCGACAGTTCAGTGGCCGGCCCAGGGCTAAGTCGTCATAGAAAATGAGGTTTTAACTACCGTCAATTCACGAGCGTGAAACACCCTGAAAAATGCTCCCTCCTGGGTGACACAATAGTTCCACATATTTTGAACGCCTTAAGTATTTCAATGTGTTTGCCACTGTTCAGGGCCACCAGCAAACATTTCGTCAACTCTCGGAAAAAGAGACCATAGGCCTCAAGTTAATAGAGAAGTCATTTCTAGCGTTAAAGGAAGAAGTGTAACTCTTTCCTTAATGTAACATAAAAAGAATCCTCTAAGGGCTAAAGATATTAGGTGTGACCCGTCCAGAACATGAAAACGGTTTTATATTCCCGGCAATGATCCACCTGCGAGGAGGTTGCGAAGAACCAAAAATTAATCATATCAGCTACTACACTGGGCAGAAGAAAAAAATTAAATCTCAACACATTCCGCCACGAATTGAATGGCCTTCAAATGTGTGTCTGGAATGTACGGGAGGGAAAAAATCACTGAAATACTAAAAGGGCAGTAGTGGCAGTGGAATATGCAATTTCCCCGACAAAAACTTGGGTAATTTTTAATTTCCCACTAACACCCCACACCAATCACATCCTGAGGAATGGAAACTAGGGAGGAGGGAGGAGGGAGGTGGAGCGGTGAGAGGCACAACTGTGATTTTCTATTGTCCCACCCTCAATATACCCGAGTAGTTGCTGTGTATGTGTAAACTGGCTCAAAATGGGAGGAATATTTTAAGGAAAGGCCGAAGAGGGTGGTGGGTGGAGGCGAGGGGAGAGGAGAGGCAAGATCGAGGGCAGGGGAGTGAGGATTATGCGGACACGTTGAAGCATGTGGGTTCGCCTCCCCCTTTTCCAGTTCGTCTTCTGTCATCCACGCCGGAAGACACGTTACTTTGAGGCAAAAACTCTGCCTGGTACCTATCAACGTTTTTCTCTCGCCTCTGCGCATTCTCCACACAAAGGATGCCCCTCGGGAGCGCGTAAAACGCAGTTGGGAGTTAGAGCAGATATTAAGAACGCTACTGTGGAAAGTCGTGGTTGCCTCGTTTCCTTACGCGCCGCTAAGCCACTTAAATCAAGTCGCATGTTGACAGGGATCGGCACTTAGACACTTTGTGGCTTAACCAGTAGTGGCAGTTTACGCAGACCATGTGAAATCAACATTACCTTCCTTGCGCACGACGTGTGCAAGAGATAATGAATTGAAGATTAACTGAAAACCGATTAGTTTTGACACTCACCGAAAGTGTTCGGTAGTTTAAACTATCCTTTGTTTTTGGCACTTTCGGTGCTTTGACAAATTTCGCAGGTTAATCTTTCGTTATTTTTATAACACCTTTAAAGCGTTTTTTTTAGGCTTTTATGTGCACCAAGTTGGGAAAAGGAAAATCAAAGAGATAGAAATTCAGTATAAACCAATTGCCAAGCGTTGGGAAATTTCCGCCCTTCTTTATACCTCCACGTAAAGTTCTTCGAATTATTTTATAGCCTTCGTATGCCACAACGTGGAGTATTTTCGCCTAGATGGCAACTATAAGTTACTTGCTACTGATATATTGAGTTTGAAGGAACGAAATAATCGAAGGACGGAGTTATAACTTTTGTGGGCAAACCCTAAAGAATCACCACCTCCAGGTATTTGATTTGTAGCGATTGGACGCAATGAAAGCGAAGGTGGGCAATAATGCAAATGTAGAAACTACGTTGGGTTGTGAGAGTGACCTTCTCATACTCAGAAGCTCCTCATTTGGCTGAAAACCTATGTTTCTTAAGTCGAAAACTTTACTTCATCCCTTGCTGCCTGAACACCTATGACCCTGCAAATTCCTGTTATGTAAGGATGTGTCGAAAAGGCGCTTTTCTATCTTACTTATTACCAATAATTCCCGAGAACGGGTAACTAAAGGCGCCGAAGAAATCGGGATGAGCTCGAGACTTATTCTACCCATCTCGGACAATAAAATGGTCAATAGCGCTTTTCATTGCAGGCTCGGGACAGATCCAACTGTGGGCAGTTTCCTATTGAGCCTCTTGGCGACAGTCGCAATTGGCCTGCATTACATGGGAGGGCACCAACGGGGGAGTTCAATTGGTCAACTCCGACGATGTGGCGAGGCGTTGGGCGAACGCAAATGCGAAGGCCACATGAACTAATGACAGTTGGTCGAGCCCTCCGCTAATACTATGATAAGAATATCATGAGCAGGTGAGTATTTTCATTTTGATCAAAAGTGAATCGGTAGAAGCATAAAAACTTTCGGGGTATTCGTTTGATAATCCAAACCTATCATCCTTCTTGTTTTCGATGGGCAGACGTCGTTTTAGTTAGGTGAGTATTTACCATGCGGATGAGTTTCGGGTGATTTTTAGTGGCAGCTTTCTATCAATCATTAGCAATAAGACAATCCTTCCTGGAGTTTCGTTTTACTTAAAAAGTGGTTACCTGGGAAAATTTATATAAAAAGTGAACGTCTAGCTGTCTAAAATTGAAAGGTATCCTCAAGTCATTTGAATGAACAACTGGGTTACTTCCGAGCCGGTGTCCCTTGTGATGGAAGCACACTCAACTTTGTGCACATAGAAACTCAAACAATACATTGAATGGCAAAGAATAGGATTCGTTAACAATATAGGGAGCTTCTGACTTTAGCCAAGTGTTTTTTGCTTTCATGTCCTTAATGTTTACTAAAAGTAGGCAAACTGGTCAGAAAATTTTCCCGAAGCTTTAAGAGCTCGCTGCTTTCATGGTCCGGAAGTTGCAAGAAAATAAAATGTGAGAGGACTTAGGACATATTTGCGGTGGTCAAATTAGGCCCTCGCTGATAAACAATTTTTTGTCAAGGTCTGATTGTCCCAACAATTCTTGACTTTCCGCCTGGTTGAATGATAGTTTGATTTTGTTGCCAATCTCAAAATTCAGTCAGCTTAAGGCGGGTGCTAAAAATTTCAACCTACAGTACATCTGAAGGAAGGAGCAAGGAATGATCCATAAAAGACATTATTAAAGGCACGAGGAGAAACAATCCATACTTCTCCAGCTATTTGGTGCATATGAATGAATTGATTTGGATATAATCCCTGATTTTGTAAGAAGTATGTTTTTAAAGTTTCACAGAATCGATACGAGGAACAACGCCCAGAAATGTGGCATATCCCATTGGTTAAAAAATCGCGCTACTGCCCTTCTCCCACGCTGATTGGCTTTTGAATTCGGAAGCAAACGCATTCTAACTTTTAGCGATTGGTTAGATAGTCAATCAAGTTAACACAACTTAACTTTTACCAAATTAACGTTATAGTGAAGAGTAAAAATAGTTGTACACATTGTGTAATCAAATAAAATATTGTTTATGGCAGCAGTAGATCTGTTGAAGTTCTCTCAGGAATATTTTTGCAGGATACAAACAGAGTCAAACATTTTCTTCCTTCTTTGATTTCGTTTTCCAAACTCGGCTAGAATTTGGTCTAATTTGACAAACTTAATCGTATGTGGCCGAACAATTGGAGGATAAAAGTGTCCAATGAAGAATAAGTGACCACCTGGAAACCATAGCTGATTATTTTACAGTGCTTCGCCCCCGTTCCCACTTGTGAAATGCATATTTCTCCAAACTTCCTCTGGATACAGGCAAAACCAAAGGAGAATAGAATGTACACTAAGAAGCTGGGACATCGTCCTATAGGGTGAAGTGCCCAGTGTCTAATGGTTTTAATTGCCCTTTATGGTACACTTCTAATTTGAGAAAATTGAATCTGCATCAAATGTTGGATTGTTTTTTCTCGGCTTGTTTTCATGATGTCATCCCCCGTGATTGGCCAATTTTACTAATGAAGGTCGACGTCTCCACTGCTACAAACATTCTTTGTCCTTTATCAATTTTTCCCATTTTTAAGTTTAGCCGTCACTTTTAGACAAGAGGAACAGCTTGCGGGCCTTATCAACTTGACTGCTTTTTCCCTCCTTCCGCACACAATTTAAGATATTTTAACATGATTAAACACTATTAGAAGAGAAGTTCTTGAATCTATGGGGAAGTTCCCAGTTGATTAGGCCAAACCACAATTGAGATGACGGATCTGCAAATTGAATATTTGCTTCACTGGCAATACTTCGATTCAAAACACTATTTACGCTTTTTTCTCGACCATTTACGAAGTCTGCGGCAATAGTTGCTTCCCCATTTCCAGGTCCAAGCTATGGCTAGCATCACTCGTGAATGACAACTCGGTTCTTATTCTTGTTGCTCCTCACCTCATCTGGGCAATAAACCACAATGGGTAAATAGGTTCCTGAGAATGATATGACTGATTACGTATATGATGTCGGGCTTAACTCATTACAGTATTTTTTGTTCTACTCTTTTTGCAGGTTCATGGCGAAGCGCTACGCTATACAAATTTGACTTCACATAGTTTGGCCCAGCTATTGCAGCCCTCCACTTGTGAGCACACACCGCATCCGCCTTCAGCCTCCACTACAGTGCTCCCTCGGTCTCTCATTTCAGAAGGGGATGACGCCTCTGCCTGTTCCCCGTGAATGCCTAATATCCAAGTGTAGAACTCAAATCAACCAACAACAAGCGAAAGGGTACTTCTAAACGACCTCGCGAAACCCTCTCGCCCCACCACCGTCACTCCAATCTGTGCGTGACTTCGAGAACTGGGAAACAAGCAGCATCATCCATCCCATCACTATGCGATTATTCTGCACCGCAACATTTCCTCGCTGCTCGTGCAGCAGCAGCAGCCCTGCTGCGTGCGTTCTTCCAGAGGTACATCACAATCACAGCATCAGCAACATCATGCCCGGGGGAGCTTCGGTGTCAGCATCAAGGCTACGAGGGAACGGAGGCCTAACCTTGCCCCAACCACACGCATGGTTACAGAGTGTGCCACGACGTCTCTCTGGCGGTGCCTCTCGTCTTATAAGAAACCGAAGCCCTTTAGTCAATGACAACGTCGGGTACATACGTGGAAAGTCTGACATTGGTGCAGTAGGACAGGAGCCCAAAGTAAATGGCCCAAAAACAGACACGAAATACATCCATTGCATTTTTATTATTCGGCATGCATTTTATTTATTAATTCGAAAACGACAAAGAGAACATATGTGTCCTGCGTCCGTAAAAGGTGCTTACAAAGGATACCGAGTGTGGGAGATCTTAACTATATGATTTGACATTCAGGGCATGGAAATGGATAACCGCGTTTTCAGTCGACGAAAAGCTTTTTGCGTCCCCAAACACGCAACACAAAATAGGCTTTTAAATGTGAAAAAATCAAAGAGTAATTAGTCAATGATCTTTCAGCATGGGCGTTGTGCTAATACCCGCATAAAGCACAGAAGTTGATCTGCTAAAAAAAACACGGCCCAAAAAAATAAAAAATACTTTCAATCAAAAGCCTTTATTTTCCCACAACGGCTATTTATACCGAGGTCTGATCAGAAGAATGTCTTCAAATAGGTGTCCGTCAGGGGGTCAAATAAGTCTCGGACTTTACCGAAAAAGTGTGTCAATAAGAGCACCTACCGAAGCCCGTCAGTACGTGTTACGGCAGTCTTTCCCGACACTACTAAGACGTCCAGTTGAAAGTTTGAGCAAAGAAAATTGACAGCACTGCTTTTAAGACAACATATAAAAGTCGGGAGACTGGTCACTTGCGTAGTTAAACCGATTAACCAGCTGTTATTGTCGGACGAAGGAGATTACTAGAAGTCATTCGGGCTGATAACCATCACAATAGCAGTCTAATCAAGCTTGTCCCTCTTTCCAGTCTTCTGCAATGTCACATTATACAAACAATCACGTGTGATGTAGTAAAAATTTTAAACCGAGAGGAACCAGGTGACCTTATTTCGTGCTTGCTTCGAGTTAAGTCCCTCATGGCTGTTTTCTACGGAAAACAGACTTGTTTTTGTGTTTCGGGATATGGACAGCCCCCATAATCCGAGCTTCCAGCAATTCCGGAAGATGTGTCGAGAAACCGAAGGTATCACTTCAAAATTCTACTCACAACTGTGAAATGTAGCTCATAAACTGTTTGATGAGTAACAAAAACAACAAGGTATTATGTAAAAACACAGAAGTATAATAGATTACAATTGCCCTCTGTTCCATTGAACCAAACTGTATCAACGAGCGACAATACCGTGACACATAATAGATTGAGCTCCTAAATAAACAAAAAGAAAGAATTTAGGCTCTAGGTGTTCCACACTTTGATGCCATAAAAGGCAAATGAAGATCCTTACGGATAAATGGCAAGGAGATCACCATAGTTCAAAAAGTTTAACACGACTTTCATAACATGGCACACTCACCACTCTGGGGTTAACCATTCGTAGACGAGGCGTTTTTTCATGTGCATCGGCTTCACTGCTGACAGTGCGCATATCCACAAATCGGAGTAAAACTAAAAGATTTTAAACAAAAAGAGTCCATTCACCACCCAAACTTCATTTAAGGGTTCAAAAAGAAACCAAACTTGGTAATAAGAATAAAATTTTTCTGATTAAATAAAGTATTTTATGGGTGACTCTCACACGAATACTAGTTTTTTTTTGTAAGACTTAATCTGATTTACTTGTGCCGACAAATTGACAAAAAAATAAGTTAATTACGGCCGATCCCTCACGCGCTTTTGCCAATGTGTCAGGTAACAAAATCAAGCGTGTACATCTTCAAAATTGGCATCGGCTCGCCTCCAATCGTAGCAAGTATGAAGAGACCAAAATAGTGAGGTGAGGACCTGCGCTTAAACATTTACAATCTCGACGTTATTGGGATTGAAGTCGGAAAACAGACTCACTTGGATAAGAGGCAGTAAGATTTTTGAGAGAGTGTACAAGTGTGTAATGACTTCATTCGCTCTAGCTGTTCTAATTTTCATAATTATGGTGAACTCGGCGTCGATTTCTTCATGTCATAACAGAATTGTCTACAGAATGGAGAAATGGAGACAGTGAAATATGGGTCCCAAAATTAACAATACGATGTGCCAAATATACAGTGATATTGAGCCAATGGAAAATAGTAAGGGATGCGCAAGAGGAATATAAGGGATAAAGATGAAATATTTAAAAAAAAACTGGTATTTGTAACCCATGCGAGATCGATTACTGAAAAATGCTTAGGAGTAGGAATGGTCGAGTGGTTTAAAGTAAATAGAAGACAAAGAAAATGATTGAAAGGTTAGACGTACCCTAATCTATTTTCAACGAAGTTTAAACTGAGCGACGGTGGCGAGACCAACGGCCAAACAAGAAACCCGGTGAGGTGAATGCAGCAAACGGAAGCGCAACTCCAAACTACACCATCCGTAAGATTTTCCGAGACAAAATACGCTCTAAACGGGCGAAACTGTTTTGAAGGTTAAATGTGTCAGGTCTTTTTTTCAACTTAAAAGCTTCAAATCCTTGAAAAAGCTTTCAAATAGGAAAGTACGTCGCATTTGAATACTTTCCGCCGTTCGGCGAAAAAAGGATTTCAACGAAACTCATGAAAACTAATATATTTAATATTTCAGGAAACAATAGTTTCTGCCAGCATCAAGTCTAACCATAACACGTAGCAACTCCGCTAACGACGAAGGTTCAAACCTAGTTACCCACCTAAAACTATGACCATTTTTGAATAAAATATAAAGGTAGCCGGTACGCTCTCCGTGCTGTTTCATAAATGATTGACTGAGAGTTCGATAAATGGAAGTAGTAATAGGAAAAAACAGCTCTATAATCAAAACAAGGATACATTGTTGCAATGAGGTGCATTTGTCATGTGACGTTATCCAACTATTTTTATAATTAGCAATTACTGGGAGTTTATCTCCATGTCACTAATATCAATTGATTTTTGAGTTGTTTTGGCAGAAGAGAATCAACTTCTTTATGGTATAATGCTCGCTACATTTTCCCAAAGCAAACAAACACAAAGTTTTTAGACAGTCCACCGAATAAAAATCAGGCAAAGGAACCGAATGGATTGGCAAATAAGCGGTAATTATACAATACAAAACTCAAGGTTGGAAATCGCCTACTTAAAATATTCAGTAAAACGAACGCCGATTTTATGATGGCAAGGCAGTTCCGTTGGTTGCTTAGAACGCCTGCTTCGATGAGCATTCGCAATCGAGACTTCAAAGGCTACCTGTCCTAACTACGCCGTTCGCCAACCACACAGACGCGCCAAAGTCGCGAACTGTGTGAAGTCGGACAATGTTCACTACAAGAACAAGAAAAATTAAGAACAGGGCTCAACCAATACATCATTCACATGTGCTATCATTGTTATCAAATTTGTTT
>QEYB01000870.1:0-40952 GCA_017562135.1 Dipylidium caninum
TTATTTCCATAATTTTTCACGCAGTCTTACAAATATTGGGAGAGCTGAATTTATTGTTAGTGCCACATATGTAAACGTATAGCATTTTCGTTTATGATCTAACTTACAAGATAGTTTTTCTTCCTAGATTATATATCTTTTGGTAGTCTCCTTCTCCCCAAAATCCGTGGTAGTTTGTGTCTGAACAGGTTCGTTCTTCCGGAGCAGAAGGGCTTCGAGGTCTTAGATAAGTCCCAGATGCCATTTCGACAAATGGGGGTACCAGATGCGGAAGAATGAAAATTCTGAGTACATTTTAACGAGTAGCAGTTCCTTAACTTTCTTTTAAAGCCATTTTCGGCATTTCGGTGTGAGAAGGTTGCTTATTTGGCAACGTATTTGATGTTTGGGTACCATGGCCACTTTAAGGAGGCCTCCATCGCGAAAATTCGCATGGGGGCTGGGTAATTTGCATATGGGTTAATTTTTACAAGTATTTACTCAGTGGTGGTTAAAATCTCCTCAGTCTGTGAGGAGAAACCAGTTTCAGCAGAGATATAAAACGCAAATTCCTTAGCGTAGATTTTCATTGGCACTACATATCTGAGTAAAATTAAGATAATACCAACTCTTAATAAATGGATCTTACGGAACTCCTAAAATCGACTTTTTAATTAAAAACTATAAGGCCGTTTACGAGTCTAGAATTGTCCATTCCGTTGATTTTATGAAGCAGCGATCGGTAAACGTCCCACCCATGATTTAGTGATAGAGACAAAAAACATTTCACAGTAGTCTCAGCAATCATTGAGTGTATCTTGGTTACACCGATCACGGTGAGACAGAGAATAGTAATTAAAAAGGGGAGTCGAAACAAGGGCTTAAATATGGCCACACGACGATTTTTTCATTGAGTAGATTTAACGATTTTCGGAAGCGAATAAAAGATCGGAAAGTGCTGCAGAAGAAATTAAACAGTATAGTAGCAGCAAAAATTACTCAACAATGTTCGTAAGAGGCAACCGACGGAAGCGTAGGTTGATATTGTTAGAACTCCGCCCGTCCTGTTCACCACGCTTTCAAGTTGAGTTGACGTCTCTGCGGCGAGTTGCCGCCTGGAGGGGTGGACTGCGGAGTCGCGACGACGTCATGCCATGCAGAAGCAATTCCGTCTTGCTTGCTTTCACCCCTTCGATACAGCTAGGCACTCAGCTATGAGGTCATTTGTTATACGGGCCGAACCACCGGAGTCGCCTCGGTTAGTCCGGGGTGGCGTTGTATCAAATAGCGCAGCCATCGTGCTGTCGTCGCAACTCCCCTGACAGAAATTTCGAAAAGCAATTTTAAAACATACCGTTTAGCCAACTTCCTCTACCGTTTTCAGATGCACTTACAAAATTTGGCAACTGGGAAAATTCTACGTTAAGAATGTGGAAAAACTAATTATTTGCCCTATTTGGAATCCTCACTGAGTCCTACCATATGTGACACTCAAAAAGGGCACCAAAAAGAAGAACAGACTGAGCAAAGAAATGAAGTTCTTATTAGGGTATGTGAATTAGAGCCATTACAAAGCCATAAAAGCTCACCTGAAGACTCTGCGTGAATGGGGTTCAAATACTGATGGATGGAGAAGGCAGTGTTGGGTCGATTTCGATCATACTCAGATACTGTCGAAAAGTGAGATCAAACCAGGAAGCATCCTACAAAATGCCAAAAAAATGACTGTACATGGTGGGTGTGTTTTAAAATTAAAAATTCATTTGAGTAATAGGAGTGAGACTGGAGCAATCGAAGGCAACGGAAGATGTTCGAGAACCAGGTTAATATGCGTAATTACACACCGCCATGTACTTGTCATTGGTACGCAGAGACGAATAGTTTAGCTGGCGGCCGGAGACTTTAAGGATTAATCTGTCACCTGGCCAAACGACTCACACTCCATTTGATTAATTTCATTTGATGGTCATAGAAGTGTAGCTCTTCCTCCAGTTTGACCGAGCTTACGGGAGTGCCGTCGCGAGAGGAGCCGTTGTTACGATCCAAATCGGGGTCCAAAGATGCCCAACCGTTTGGAAGCTGAGAGGAACAAGCTAGAGCTTTAAAAAAGTCTCCAGCAAACTGATTTCTCGCTTCAAGTTCGCGAGCGCCGAATTCGTCGACAAGCCGTCACCGGTCGCCTTCTTTAGTCTTGCCTGGGAGAAGAGAAATAAATAAATTGTATTTCCAAACCAAGCAGACTGCCTCATAGGCCATGGTTCCAGAATTTTCTGGTAAGAAAAGTTACGAAAATAGGGTGTCATAAGTTTTGAATGACAATAAGGCATCTATTTTTTTCCATCCTGAATACGTGATGCCCCTTGACTTTTTGGTCGGAAACGTACTCCAACCTATAAGATTTTCTTAGGAAAATTAAAGTTATTCGAATTTGGTAGTTATACTTTAACTCCAGATAACCGTCAAAGCAGGCGTTGAAATTTACCAGATTAAAAAAGCTATAGAAGGATAAAGGGGGTAGAAATTAAATGTAGGAATCCACAATCGAACCTAACATAGTAGCAACTTAGTCTGATAAGGAGTCAAGAAACAATACGCCAGAATGGCAGACTCCATCCTAAGGCCAAATAATTGGGATTGAATTAATGCCATCTGAACTACTCTATTGAAATAGTGATTGAGAAGTTGACCCTCAATAGGCCAAAAAATATGCAAATTGATTTTGAGAAGCCAACTGACATGAAAGAAACGAATAAAAACTACTTCTAATTTTGAAAAGAGAAGGGCTTAAAAGCCATGATAATTCAAACACTGTACGCATTAATAGCAATATTTAAGTTTTTAGCATAATGGTCTATGACGCAAACAAGCTCTACTTTTTCGAAAATGTACGAAAGATACTCCTGAGGAAAGAGTTCACACCACATTTTCTGCTGCACATGGAGGCGGTTTCGATAGAAGCATAACAAATTCCAAGAGGGTCGCATAAAACACAAACATCGGGAATTATAATTATAAACGATCCAAGTCGAAAACTGAAATGAGATTGTTATTAATCAAGCGACAATGAAGTAGAGGTTAGGAATAAGACCCATTTGACCAACCGTAATAAACCCATTGAGGCATTCTATGAAATAGTAAAATAACAAAGTCCCAATGAATAGCTAAGTCAGAGTGTACATACCGCCAAATATAAGTCACCGCGCCTGAAGTTGAGAACTTTTCTCGATTTACGGCGTCGCGCTTACAGCGTTTCGCATTGTTTTCCTCCACTTTTGGAGATTGGAATAAGAAAGTCGAGTTTGAGCGAAAGAAATGGTACGAGTAAGCCAGTAACCACCAAAAGTTGCGAAAGGGCTTCTCCAAAATCGTCAACTGGAACTTCCATAGGGCGGAAACTCAAACCCGCCATCCGATGTCAGTGTTAGGAGGAGGACGTTTGAAGCGCATGATTGCCAGTGGTGGATTAAGTTCCCAAGTAGATAGAACAAAAAATGGTATAAATATTACATGCTATTCGACGTTTACATAGTGATTTTTGTAGTCTTTTCGGCTAAAAAGTTGGTTCCTTCTCATTTTTTTTGAAGAATACTAAGTTTATTAGTTGTTCTAGAGGACATTGGTGCATCCAGATAACATAGCCTTGAGGGAATGAAATAATTTTACACTGCTTTCAGGCGTCGAGCGGCAAGTTGCTTGATTAAAAATTAATCACTTGAAAGGCCACAAACACTAGACCGGAAATTACACCTAAACAGAGCAACCAACTATCTTTGTTATATTGAATGTAAACAAATGTGATCATTAGAAATTTCCTTGATAGTGACCCTCCAAAGCTGTTATAGCATTCAGGTATCCTTACTGTAAGCACAGAACGGAGAGGAAGATGAAAACAGATGACAACTTAATAAAAAGTTAAATTTCTCGTTAAAAAAGGAAATAATGCATCGGATAATGAAAATTGACAAAAAGTTGGTACTTCAAAGTGAATCAGTGTCGTCTTCATTATGGCACTGAATGTCATATTTCAGAATTAAAGCCGCAATGGGTCCCGAATAAAGAGGTGGGCGATATGCGAGCCAGAACGTTCGTTCAATTCCTAAATTTAAATTTATGGATAAAAACTCTTCTAAGTACGGTAAATCATAAGCACTCAATTATACAATGTAACGAAAGCATTAGAAAAACCGGGCCAGAAAAAACACAATGTTCATTCTGACTATTATCTGTGTTTTAGCAGTGAACAATTAAGGATTGCAGCTGAATTTTAACATATTACTCGGGAGGTGACCTACCAACACATTGGATGCGCAAAATTTATCACAGCTACATAGTGTACACCGAAGGATTTGTATCCACCTCCATATAACATTTTAGCTCACAACTCCTTATTACAAGATTACGTTGATGACAGAGCGGTTAGTTTGATAAAAGACTCACCAGCAGCCAGTGTTTCAGCGTAGGTCTTCAGAATCGTATGGAATTGTGGTGTCGTTGTAGATTAGCCACCTCAGGCGAAATGTATGCCGAACAGAGCCGTATCTCGACTTAATATATCCTGAATGGATGTGTTCCCAGGGGCTAAAAAGTGGAACAATGTTGAGAAGTGTAGGGAGTTACAGAAAGCAAATAAAATGATTCAAATAACGACGGAAACAGTTCATCAAATGACATTGGCTAAAAACAAACGAATTACAAGCCGTATGTATGAGAAGACTGAACAAATGATACCTTGAGTCCACGTTCTTTCTTCCGTGCGATCATCTACGGACGCAGAAACGATGTCCCACCGACAAATCTGTGTCAAGGCAGATAGCCTCTAATTGGCGGGAGTCGCGCGCTCAAGGCCATCATCATGGGGCATACGGGTGGTCAACTGATCGTATAAAACAAGCGGGCCTCTGATACACAACAACCCATATATTTTTCAAATTTGGAAAAAAATCACCATTGATGCCCGCCTTTTGACATGATAAACACGGAACACATAACAGGACAGAATATGGCAAAAATTCTTTAATAATCGTTTGTTTATGACGGCATCGGAGGGAAAAGTAGAAGTTGAGGAGCAGATGATAATGACCTATGAAAAATAAAATGACAAAATTCACCTGGAAAGTTACTTGTTAGACAGCAACATCCCATGCCAAAGCCCATGGCATCCATGTAAACATGATAGGGAAGAGGCATTAGAAGAAGCAAAAAGATTCACTTGGATCAAGGAGAAGCAGAAAAGTCCTCAAACAAATGGTTCGGTGTATTATTATCACGGAAGACTAAATATTTAACAAAAGCAAATGACAAAACAGTTAACATTAATTACCAGACAATGCCCTAAATGGACTGTTTACTTGTTACAAAACCAATTAAATACAAAAGTGAGCCAACTGAAATCTAATCAAAAACAAATTAAACCACTGAAAATGTAATTGAAACATAGATACGTGCTAACAGTAAAAACCAGTGACTAAAGTAAATAACAGCAGTCTTTATGCGATAAGCACATTTTACTTGGTACATTGATGACAACCTTTCGAACCTCCTTACGTTCCCTAATGTTCGGTTAGTACTCCTAAAACAGGAAAAACAATAAGAATAAGCAGACAGAAAAATATATGATGCGAAACCATACTTGAATCTGGGAAGGGGAATATTATAGCCTCCTCGGGTAAACAAACTTACGAGAAGCCCCTTTTGTTGGTGTTGGAATAGCAGGAGGAAATGTGAACCAGGGACAACCAAGTCTAAACCAAAGTAAAGTCAAAAAAGGTCAATGTAACGAGAACAAAAAACTTATATTCCAAAATATTGGAATAAAATGCGTTAAAATGTTGACAAAATAAGGTGAAATTAACTAGGGAAAGCTGACAAACAAATAATGTAGGCAGTTTTCTAGGCGTTTCTGAACTTGTTCACGTTTTTCTGCATGTTGAATTTCAACCGTATTCATATATTCCGGGTAAATGACCAAAAGGCTTTCCCGGGTTCCCTCGATCATATATGAGGCATACTTCAGGGCCCCATAACACATCGAATCTGACTCCCTTCTAAACAGAAACAACTAGTGAGGTCGAGGCCGGCAATAAACACTATTTGTGGGAAGCCGGTAAATAAAGCCCAAATAACGGTTAAGTGAAGGATATCGCAAGCCCGAAAATCATGGCTGATGATCGAGGTAAGTGTACTTTGTACGAATAATATAGAAAAATGCCATCACGCTGGACTTGAAATTATATCGATGAGTCAACCGAGTGATTGTTGCAACTTGTTAATGAGAAACGTACGGCGGGTAACTTTTTTCCTCCCATTGCTATAGGATAAGTTCCGAGGCTATCAGTTTAATACGCGGGCGTCCTTCGTTTTCGGCCGTCGATGTGAATCAAGGGTATATTCGATTTCGTCACCGAAATACAATGCCGGCACCCGTTGATTGGGACAACTTGCGATACTGACGTTATAAACTGACGCACACCTTCCTTCCGAACAAACGATGCATGCTTTTTTTAGTATCGGCCATGACAATGCTCGCCGGACGTCTTCAAACCATTTCAAACATCAAAATTCACAAAAGCGACCGCTGATCGATCCGTTTCGATTATATAAACAATATTTAAGGACACTAGCTGTCAATATCCATAAAGCCCTACCCAAAGACGACTGACAATCAAAAATACAACACGTGCGAAAAAGTTTTTGTGCTGAGTTTATTACAAACCTTGATATCCTTAAACAACAGCCTCAGTCAATAAGCGAGTCGCTTTTAACAGACCGGCAGAGTAAAAAATGTTCTGGCCCTGATTTTGGGCTTGACCCAATGCCTGTTAAAAGGTTAAGTCAAAATAAAGTTTGAAATCCGCCTGTGGCAAATGCAGCCCGTGGTTTTTCCGCAAAATATTCTTCAAAATGTACCGGAAGGCCCTAGGTTTTAGTTTAAAACATTGCTTGAAAGTCCACTGCTTAACTAGCACAATTTTAAGCGACAACAGACCAAATTATTTCGGGGAAGCCACAAATTGCACACTCCAATCTCTAGAGGAATATTTTGTCTGGGAATAACAAGAAGGGGGGTATTACACGATATTGTCATATACTATTTCCGCATGCCGGTTGGAAGAGAGCAAAACCGATGTTGTTTTAAATTACTCTGCGTCATACTTGTTTCGGTTTTCGAACCCCGTCCATCATTCGAATCCTCTGGTTTTAATGGTAATAATCCCCTCCCCTATATTCCAGGCATTTAACTCCAATGCCGCATCTCCCCCCCCCCCAGTTTTTAAATTTACACCGATGGTGACTGCAGGCAAGTAAAAGCGTAGAGAGGCAATTCATCATATTTGGTGTGCGATAAGAAGCATGGGTAACATAATTTTGTAGGTTCCGCCAACTGCTTCTTTTCAGTTAAATATACGTTAGTACGAAATGACAATCGCAGAAGCAGGTATTACGCAGAGATACTTAAAGTAACACACGAGTATATGGTTCCATAATATACAGTAATGGGATGAGACCCCTATATTCAGAGACTAAAGTGGGAGAGTGTTTTAATATGTGGGCAGATTTTAGGAAGATTGTAGAAAAAAAGGCAAAATGTTGCATCGCTCCATTCAATATCGTTGGTGCCTCAACCAGCTTTTTCCTCATTAATCGACCCAGTTAGGGTTCAATATATCTTTTGTTATTTTTGGAATTTATTCTTTCTTGACGTAGACTGAAATCACATCAGAGAAATAATTATTAGGTGTGTGATATATGCGCACTCGGTTACACGGAGGTGCCGATGTATTTATTGTTGGAGCCCTACCCAAAGAAATCTGCGTTAAGGTTCATTACGTCTACAATGTGCTGCCTACGTGGTTAAATGAATGATACACTTTGACGAGGACAGTATCATCATCATCCTCTCATGATACTTTGGCCTTCTATGCGCTAATGATACATATTTGGTCAATTACATTACCTTATATCCATATCCATTCAAGTAGTGCTATTTTCGGACATTTTCCTATACTAAGTTTACAGCCCGCGTTTGGCAGCGATATATCTGTAGTCTATATTCACCCCCTATCTCAAGATGCTCCTATATTGCAATGCTATTGATTGGTTAACGTGGTTTCCTTTCTTTTGACTTTCATTGGATAATTTAGTGCTCTAAATCTTTTCTCTATGTCGACGGAAAGTCGAAAATTAGGGAACGTTTCAACGCTCGAAAAAACCGAAAGGTTTGTGTTCTTTTGGCATTTTATAAATATTCTCTATAGGCTCGAAGTTCTACCAACAGAAAACTATGGCGTGGCACCCATTCTCACAGCTGTTATATGCCCGTACTTCTACGTTATTTGCTGTTCTATTATATTGCCTCTCGGTGCCTTCTTTCTGAGTTGACATCTAATAAAGTAACTGAGCATTTGTAATGCTTACAAAGATTAGCAGTCAAGGCGAAATTTCCATCCCATATAAATTGTTCTCTGAGTAACATCGCCATGTCCTGTGCAGAAACAGGTGAAGATCGCGTCTCGCACACCCATGTCAGTGTACACGGTAAATTTCACTTTGGAAACAGATTTACCCGGTGAAGTGGTTCGATCTATGCCTTTTTGGCCATTTTTCACTTTTGAATCATAACCAGAAAAGTACACCAATTTAATTTGGTCTTTAAACCTACAAAATTTTTTTAAATGCTTCAAAGGGGCACTTCTATGTATTTATGGCTGGACAAACTTCTTTTCAAAACACCTCGTTATGTTTATGTTCTTCGTGATGACGAAAACACTTAATGGCAAGGCCCATCACCGTTCCCCAGTTGCTGACATGTGATCCCTACTTATCGCTACAGCATGGAAAATAACGTTAAAAAGATAATCGCCCCCTGTGGTGCAATAGCTAACAGCTTGTTCAACGGTGGGTATATTATACAAATATGCCATATGAACGACAGCACTACTGTCGAATAGGGTTTTTATGGTTCAATTGACATAGATATGCTTACTGGTATACTGCCTGTTATTTCTCTCGTGTTTCAGATACGTTCACTTTAAAACTGGTGCGGAAAAAGAACGCCGACAGAGATATAAATTTAAATGTTGGGTTTTCTACGGAAAACATAGCTTGGAAGTCAGACAGAGATGTAAAGTTCGGGCGGCCGGCTTCGTGGGCAGGCACGACCAAACCAATTAATTGGCCTAAGCCCGTCCAGGAAATCAGTCCGGACGCTTATTCCGGCTACTCTCAATTGCTCGTTTGGATGCGGACTGCTGCACTTCCCAACTTCCGGAAGAACTATGCCGATATTGTTCACAAGGATGACTTTGTTGATGGCTTGCCGGCTGGATTCTATGAAGTTGAAGTCCAATATTGTGAGCGGTTGTAGTTGCTTTATTTTCCTCGCCCATTCTATACTTAATATCTTTTAACTTGAATAGCTGCTTACACCTGTACCTTGTTTTATGTGCGATTACTCCGATTTTTGGCAAATCCTTCGTTACTACCCATCTTTTTTCAGCTTATCCAGTGACCCAATTCAGTGGGACGAAACGTTTTATTATCTCACAAGCAAGCTGGTTGGGCGGACGTAACCCCACGCTTGGCATCGCATACATCACTACCGGATGTATCCATGCCGTCCTTGCGGTCATCTTTACCGTCATTCACTTTCACTTACGAAGAAGGTGTGTTGTTTGTGTGAAGCCTTAGCTCTAACGAGAAAATCACAGGCTTTAATTGCCATTGGAGTCAGATTTAACCTCTTGCTTCAACAATTTTCAGCCGTAAACGTTGGTTGAGATAACACCGATACGCAAACTGTTAATGGTCAACTAGCAAGACTGTTTCTTTTTTGTTCTCCTGGATTTTATCACATTTGCGGTTTTATAACAGTGCTCTTAATGCCACTGATATACGTGAAGAAGTTCTTTCCTTGATATTTTAGATGCCGAAGATTCTAAACTGCCAATGCAGTTAATTACCTCCGTTTGATGCTGGCTGTGAATTTTTTCCCTTGTGTTGAAGTGCCATCGTGACTAACAATTTTCTACTTTATCCAGTCTAACCGACAGCTCGAAAATACTATTTTCGTGTTACGACTTGCAGTATACGACAGCCAAACTGGCCGTCCAGGCGTGAATTCGCGGACTCCTTCCATTTCAGTTGAAATTGATTTTTCATCATGGGAGTTAAACACTGTTACCTTGTTGAACTTATTTTTCAAGTTTTTTTAGCCCTATTTTCTAACGAGTCGCCTGGCTGGAAGGCCAAAGTGGCCTTTGTATAGACTAGAGACCTCTCCTTCCTATCTACGACGGTGTTAAAGACTACCTAACGATGTCTGATCCTAATGCTCATGTGGCCAGTGTATTTGCTGGTTCCACGAAGAGCACCTTCTCGTGCGAAATTTTTGGAAATTTATTAGCCGACATCCCCTAACCCCACAGCAATAAGTTGAAACAAAAATAGCTGTACGATTTCAGTAATTCATGACACTGGCATCGCAGTAACCAATTTTACGATGGTGTTTGTATTTACATGCGAGAGGGATGTGTAAGATGTTAAAAATCGAGTTGACGCATTTGGAACTCTTCGTCTGGGTAGAGACGAGCGACTACTTGGCGACCACCAAAGAAGCGTCCACTAAGTGATTGGACGGCACTGACGGCAGCGTCGTGACTGTCGAAGTGAACGAATATGCGCACTGTTGAGCTGTCAGTAAGCACGTGCACTAGGACGCGCAGGACCTCACCAAAGTTCCTACATTCTTCCGCCACCTCCTCCTCAAGGTAGGGATCCACGTCCTCAGGCGATACCATGTTTTCCAAAAGTACTACCCTGTGGCGCATACAAATTAGTAAATAAGATTAAACGCAGAACTACGCGTTAGTTGAATGATGGAATAGCTGACTGGTGAGTGATATGTTCGCTTAACTTTTCCTAAATCAAGAAATGCACCTGGAGAGATCATCAGGTTGAACGGGTGATAAGGCAGAGGGGGAATATGCGTCTTGGATTCTCTCATCGCTGTGGTCCTGTGTACGGGCTGCTACGACGTCATCGTCATCCCATCGAGCGCCTGCTGTAGCTGAATGAACTTCTGGTGCTAAAAACGAAAATCGAAGTAAACCAATGTATGGGTACGTGATTGTCGGGGTACGTTTGCATATCTTGTTGACGTTTGAAATCTCATAAATGGTAATGCAACCGACGTTCCTACTATAAATTACCGAAAAGGCACTGAAAATAGTACAAAAACAGCTAAGTAGGTTCATGGAAATAAATAAATGTAATGGAAATAGGGACGTGCAGTGATGATGGTGGTACTGTGCGTGGCCTACCGGGCACACCAGATGGTGGTGGGGGTGTCCCGCTGAAGACGGAGGGGCAGTTGGGGGTATGAAAAACGCCCGCTTCGGTCGGAACACGTTCCCCACTGCCCCAGCCCGAGAACCCAGAGGGAATCGATGACGCAGACGCAGCCGATGAAGACGTTGGAGACTATTGGAAAAGGCGCAGAATAGTTGCTCGTGGCTACGTTGACAACACTACTTATTCTTAATTGCATCCGTTTTTATATGAAGATAAAATTAAAAACTAGTTCAGTAAAAATAATACAGTCGTGTCTGGAAGTGTATTTGAGATTGAGAGTCAAATAACTGTGTGAAGAGTCAACGGTAAGTAAATATATAACGAGAAATCAAACACAGTATAAGAGGCACATTTTCGATTTTATGGAATGCGGTTTGAGCGTCTTCTCAAATACATTAACCACTGAAATGAGTTGTAATGATCAGGCAACACCCGCTTGTACCAATATTGCGCGTCCTCAACCACGAGGACGACGTTAGGTAGACCAAAATAAGTGCAAAAGTGGACACAGTATTAAAAAGTATTTAAAAGGTGTCTAAATCAGCTGGTGGTTACTAACTCTTTGAATTTAGCTTTTTACAAAATCCGGCGATAGTCAAAGGGAAATCAAATATTGCTAAGGTAAAGCATTAATAAAAATCGCTTGACAAATGTATTATCGATTTAAGTTACAGATAAATGAGATTAAAAAGGACATTGTAATAAGAGAATCCTATATAGACGTTAAAATTGCCAACGTATAAACGATGGAGGCAATCTCCACAACCTTTAATGGAGACCTACAGGTCGAGAGGAAGTAGGATTTTCATTTTCGAGAGCCGAGACACGTGCAGTAATGGACGCAGCGGCAGCAGCAACGGCAGCCGAGGGTGGTAACGTAGAGGATGAAGATGTGACACTTTTAGGAGTAATAGCTCGACCAACTCGTAGCAGCGTGTGAGCTATTTCAAACCCATTCATGTTACTGACAGCAGCGATCGCTGCCTCTTCGGTTTCAAATTCAATCCATCCGTAACCTTTATGATTAACTTCTGGTTGACCGAACTTAACATCGGGTTCCAAACTGTGGCGATGAGGAAAAATTAAGTACAGAGTAAAAATTTGCACTCTCAAGACAGATATGAAAATGCAATGGCTAAGATGCATATTAATCTGACACGGAGCCGGGTCAAAAATTGATTTATCGAAAGCAAAACTAACATGCATGATTTGACAGTGCCAAAGGCTTCAAATACAGTCTGAATATCGGCTTCGGAAAGCTTAGGATGAACACCGGCAACATATATTCTACACTTATTTGACGGATCCTGCCTCAACTCAGCCTCCAACGACGCCGTCTGAGGTGCATTGCTAGGTCGACCAACCTAAAAAGCCGTTTAAGGTTAACAAGAGCTTCCAAGTAGTACGAAGAATAATCAGAAATTAAACCTTAATTCCCCGTCCAGCGATTAGAAACCCATTCATCTGCTCCAGAACAAGAGATGCGGCTTCGGGAACCTCGAACTCAACGAAAGCAAAACCTTTGTGCTTTTGAAGAGCGCTATCCCAACTCAGTGAAATAGATTTGATAGGTCCATAAGGTGAAAACGCCTTTCGAATTTCTTCTTCGCCTATTTCAAAACTTATAGACCCCACATAAATACGACTAAGAAGGACCAGAGCTTGCGTTTGCTTAATATTGTTTATGTCCTGAGAACGACTAATCAAAGATGAAACGTCATACCTGTGATTGCAATTGGGACATTTGTTTGCGCACAGCGTTCTGGATACTTTGTTCCAGGGCGTATTTTTTCGCCCTTTCAACGGCGAACTTTTGTTCATCGGACAAAGTAATTAGAGTAAAGGGAGCAACTTCTTTCACATCCTTTCCGAATATAATAGGTTCACGCGTTTCTGAGCTGCCATTAGAGGTGACAGATTTGCGGTACGCATTAATGTAAGCCAAATCATCAACGTTAAACATTTCTAAAGAAAGGCAGGGAGGCTAATAAGCACTAGTTTGCCGAATTGGACCAATAGACGTCACTGCAAGAGACCAATCCGGTGGTGGAAGTGAATTTGGAAATGTAAAATACAAAAGTCCTGAGATCATATTTCAGTCATAAAGATATTATTTAAACCGCAGCCTCAGCAAATCGCAGATACGTTTCAGTAAGCATGTAGTTTATAATGGCTAAAATGCCAGGGGAAAGTATTGAATGTCAACTTATAAGTATCGATACCTTGCATAGGAATATAAAAACATCAACGTTATCAAAAAGTGCTAACAAGAGTTCGGAGATTCATTAACTCACCTCACCAGTTGCTGGTGTTCTCCCTACTTGGCGACGAAATTCACCACCACCTCTGAAAACAAGTTGAACTCAATTGCATCCCCTTTAATAAATCAAACACGAACCGTTTGTTGTTTCATTATATTGAAGGCACTTCGCATAAGCTCGTTTCAGTCCAGGAGACCCTGGTTCATAATTAGTAGGACTACTTTGCTCCGCTCTTATTATCAGCCCTTCAAGAGACCTCTGCGGCGACATATCTCAATCACTACGCGCCTGCTGTCCTTAAACACCAAGAGTCGGGCGATTGAACGTACCACGCCTGTGCAATAACTGCTCCGCCACCCCACCCCCACTATTACCGCAGTTTTTTTAACGAGCTGTGGTCCTGAAAAGCCATACTCCGCGGGCCTCCTAGCTATGACCGGCGTAACAAACCCATCTGCAGTAGTTTCGCATTTGTCAGGGCGACGTGACCAAACTACATCCACGATTAACGCAAGCCATTCCAATTATCTGCACCCGACGTACCGCGGCGCAAGATCCAGAGTCCCACCACGCGCACAAACAAAACAATCATACTTTACTTGACAAAATTCTCGCACCGGAAAGACTATTCGTGAAGTGACTCCGACGCAACCCAAATTGCACATACAATCCTCTCAAATATTATATTAGTCAGACACTCAATTTAGTAAAGTACGCTCGCAAACAACACCAACGCCCTTCACACTAAACTTTGACCTCAAAAAAAAAATACGAAAAAGAAAGGCTCTTAATCAAATAATTCCAAGGCGTTAAGGTTGTTATTTTTTCTGTCTGATAAGTACTGTGGGTAGTGCTTTGATATCTTGAACGCAGTAATCAATCGTCTAATCTGAGGTGCTGTAAGTTGATAGACGTTTCTGGAATCAGAGGACATTCCATCATAATTATCGCCATATAGTTCCAGCATGTATATACAAAATATTCTATCGTCTTCCGATATATATTTCGACCGCGACTCCTTTAATTTGCTCACGTTTTTTAATTCTGTATATATTTAAGGGAGAATTCCTTACCCTTTATCGCATTTGTCTCCGCCCCACTCACCATAATTCCTCCTACTTCCTTAAAGAATAACGTTAGGAAAATGTCGCACTTTATTGGGAGCCGTTTCATTCGGGTCAAAGAGCAAGCCCATTTTTTCATAATTCGCTTTCATTGAAATCCGGGAATCCCATAACCCATTGACCAACGGACTAAAGTTTCATAAATCGAAGCCGACGATACTTTCGCACAATTACATGCTTCCACCGCTTCCGCCTCTCCTTTTTCCGGTTCCTTCTGTAGTCATACGCGTTCCTCTTACCCATGTTCTAGGCTGTCACCTAGCCCGCATGTTTAAACAACGCGTTTGTGCACACAAAAAGTCAACGTGGCATTTTGGCCTTTTGACTTACTAAAAAATGACTTCGCGACTCTCAAATTATTTAATTTCATTGATATTTTCTATTAACTTAATGTCCAGTTTAAGTTACTCTAATCTAATGACCCCTTGAAACCGTGGCCGCAAAAGTTGCGTAAAAGCAGCCCCTTAAGCGAATTTCTCTTTTAATAAAATACAATGTTCTTCCATAAATTTCCCCATGTTCCCATACCCATGAAATACTTCAGCCCTCATCCCAGAAAACTCAACTTCCCCCGAAGCGTATAACCCAAGCGCACTCGACAAAAAACACTGCCACCACACCCTACGCAGCCCAACAGACCGCCAAAAGAAGTTCCGACCCCGCTACGACAATTTACCTCCGAACCAAACAATAGGCGAAACACCACCACCAAAACAGAGCTCCTATTGCACGGTCACCCGACACTGAAGCAGTTCTCATCAACACATGAGGTAGCGCAATACACAATAACAAAACAGTAGTTAGGCCACAGGTAGGAAGTTATAAGGGGAGATTAAATAGCCCTAGTTAGCAGAGGTACATTCACAGAAGGGGCACAGGTGCAGAGCAATACCGCACGAACTAAAAAGGGCCGTAATGATTGGAGAAAGGAATATGACAAATAGAAGCATAATAGTCAGTAAATCTACCGACGAAAATGAATGATAGGAAACACAAGGGATGAGAACTTTGTGTACATGGGATCGGCGATCGCTAGTAGTCGTCAAGATCAAACTCCTCCACAAAATCCAGATCGCCACCAGCCAAATGTTGAAAGTCAACTTGGTAGCGGAGAATACCTAGTAACAAAGTTTCGGTACCACACAAAACGTATCTATTAACATAAAGTCACTTCGAAGTTCAAAAACCCACTAACACGCAGAGCCGCCGATAATATGCATAGTAACAAAAATTGCATTAAATGTTAAGTACTCGAAGTTTACAAGTCTATTTATATAATTGAGAACTTTTTTGAAGAATCCATAAAATAAATGCAAAAGGCACCTCATCACAAGCCCTAAATAATGAATATCAGTAAAAAATAATTACAACTACAACGAAAATACCGACTCGAAAAAAGAATAATAAACATACCTCCAATACCACCGAAGCCACGGACAAATTGAGAACCCTCTTGCGATTTATCGCTGACTATTTCAAGAATAGCACCAAATGACCTGTAATTAAGCGCAAGCCAATCCAACAAAAGTTGGCTTTCCTCAATTTCCATTTCTAATTGTGTTTCCGGGTCGATAAAATGACTTCGATCTCGCTCCTGTTCTGGTCTCAAGTGAATAACACGTTTTTCTGAAAGACATGCGGGCGTAAACTTAACATGGATGGAACTGCGCAACGAATATCATAAACGTATGTATGCCGCACGCATCAACCCTAGTTACAAAAATGTCATTCAGGATACATGATAGTGTTGCATGTCTAATGTAGAAAAAGTACATCTAGCACAATAAAATAAACCGAGGTGAAGGTGAGCAAGATTCCCAAATATAGCAAATGTTTGCCATATTTCAACTGCAGTATGGTAAAACAGATGTGAGTAAAATATGAAGGATGGTGAAAACTTAAAGAAACGAGGTTTGACTCCATTTTGTTTGCAAGGTGCAAGCTTTTAGGTCGGCGAAGAAGCGTCAAATTTACCATCGGTTGATGAAGAACGTAGCACGTAGCGAGTGACCGCCAGGTTTTCCCACACAATTAAGGAATCCACTGCGCCCATTTCGAGGGCCTTCAACGTATCGTCCACACCGAAACAATACTTTCCGGTATCCTACAGGAATTCGTTCAAACAAAAGATTACTTGCGAAATTTCATCAAAGTAACGTTGGATCAATTTTTTTCTTGGATAAACTTGACACCAGCTAATGTATCACTCGCTAACTCAATAGCCTGATTAAATCCGCTTTCTCCTCCATATGAAATGTCAACAATCTTTAGAACCTTAGCTTGTAATCTCTAAAGAAAGAAATAAGTAAAAATGGACTATACAGGATCAAACATTCCGGATTGACTGAGATCCGTTTTAAAGTCAGCTAATCCAGCAAGAATGAGCCCTTCAACGTTAACTTTGTCATTCGTAATGAACAGCTGTACCGCGGTCTCGGCAACCTTCCTCACATAATTATGACGCTTCTCGACACGTAATCGAGCAAACCTGAGTGCCGACTGACCACCTCTTCCGTGCTTTTTGGGCAGTTCGACACTAAACTTGTGCAATACTTCTCGAGTATTACCCGAAAGGGTGCCGAAAAGGGTACCGCTGCCGTCCATAATTATAAAACCAAATTTGCTGTCATCTGTCAGCAAAGCGTTTAAAGCCTAACAATGAAAAATAGTAAAGCTGAATATTACCTCAGTATGAAACTTGTTGTCGCACAAATAAAGAGAGGTATTGACTGGTCGAAAAGGTTCAAAATCAATATTAACCTTCTTTTCTTTTCCGTCCTCGGTGATAATCGTGCCACAATACACAACGAGCCCGTTTGGCGGCACTGGAATTGTCACTAAAGCACTAACTCACCTTTGTTCGTACAACTTTAAGCGCTGTTGGACTGAAGTGATGGCACCTCAGCACGGAAAGCCGTAACCCGCTTTTAATATTCGACGCGGTCCCATACTCTTCAGCCAGCATTTTAGCTATGCGAGTGATCTGATCTTTAGGCGGGATAATGAGGGATATCATGCTGGTCCCATTGCTAAAACGTGCTTCAATTCAAATAAATCCGCAATACCCCCGAGCGGCCTCTAGGCTCTTTATTAACTTTTTGATTCTCCACATTTCCACATTTTTATCAGCTTGAGTCACAGCAGTCTCACCATTTGCTAAAGACATTTCCGAACCAACGAACACGGTTGACGACCCACGACCTCCGAGCTTGAATGCGCCGCCTTGGGTTATTTAAATAACCACTTATTACCAGTCTGTATTTTAACAAGATGTACTCTCTTTTCTTTTTAATCTAACTCGAATGCTTACATCAATTTCCTTTTTTACATATTCCTGCTTTCATAAAGCTTTTAAGGTTTGCTTAATGATGCGGATGTCCTCGAAACTGAAGCACATTCGTGAAACCCATTTACCCTTAAATGCAAAGAACTCTATAGTTCGATTGCCCCTCGGCGCGTCAGATCCCCGACCTCAAATCCCACAACCCTAATCACCTTTAAAATCCAAGCAACTGAAACACTCGCCGCAAACACCACCACCCCACAAAACCATCGCCTAAGAAGCACACCCTCCCATCCATACCAGCGGATCAGATCAAAACACAAATACACCACCACAGTATGGAAATCGGACTTCCAAAGTACAATGTGATTTGCGATGAAAAAAAATGAATGAACAAACCAGTCCCGTGGGAAAACATCATTTACGTTCTGGAAATCAGGACGAGATAAATCGATGATTACTAAGTATCACCCACAAACGCGATTACTGTCCACCATCCATAAGGCCAAGCACACGCTCTCCTTTCTCATTCCAGTCTTTTTTGGTAACCCAGCAATTTGCTGACCCGCCTTGCATTAAGCGGGCCAAAATCGAGCCACCGAGGAAAACCATGTGCTTCCGCTGGGGCGGATCCTCAATTCGGATTTTCAGTTTCTAAAAGAGACAGTTTGCAATAAAATACGCTTCATTCGTCCCAACTCTTAGAGGGGTATATGAAAAACTGCTGCAAATTAGTGTCAGAATTAAAGTCTGTAGCGGATTTCGAAGCATTTCCAGTTAAAAACCGACTTCCGAACGTATACATAATAGGAATACAGAAAGAGTTAAAGTTCCCATAAATCAATAAATAACCACAAATGTCCTGAGACAACCATCACAAAATTACGCACACAGAGGTCAACAATTAGGACTCAGGGGGAATAATATTACAAAATTTTTAACAGGAATGGAAGTAAAGGCAGATTGCTGTAATGCAAGATTAATTAAGGAAGCAAATAATGTCGAAAATCCTCTTTGTGTAAATATAGAACTCACAGTGAGACCTCTAGCATCGCCCTTGAGGACGTTTTGAACATAGAGTTGTTTAAGTTCCCTTTCAAGCCGGCTAGGCAAACCAGGATACATGGTACTCCCGCCGCTTAATACAATGTACTTGTAAAATTCAGGTCTTGTATCAATCGGCGCTGCTTGGATTGTGTTGAAGAGCATTTCTGAGATACCAACGCTTTCCTTATCAATCAAATGAGGTTGAAAAAGAGCTTCTGGTGCTCCAAATTGTTCACCGCCAACTTTGATAACTCTGCCATCAGGCAGCTGGTTAACAAAGCAATTCCGATTATTATAAAAAAGTAAAAAATATCAATAAAATGTACAAACATCAACGTCAAAAAATCACGGAACGGATATGAATATCTAAATGATTAATTCAAACATACCGTGTATTTCTTAACTAAAACGGTTGTTTCCAAAGAAAGATTTTGTTCTTCTTGGACATCATATGCGACATAACAAAGCTTTTCCTTCATTTGACGAATGGTTTCGAAATCAGCGGTTTGATTAAAAGCGTACCCCCGCAGTAATAACAGCTGCATGACAAAAAGAAATTAAAAACTTCTAAATCAACACTGTGCAACAGTACATCGTTGCTAGCACCTTTATCAAATAGCGAGTTATATCACGACCGGCTACATCTAATCTCTTTGTAATATTAGAAAGCGTGTGACCGGAGTAAACAGGACAAATATGTGTCACACCATCGCCAGAGTCAACAACTACACCCGTCATCAGACCTAGGGAAGAAAAAAAGATCAGATACCACATGTATAAATAGATCAGTTATTCTAGTAACTCATACGAATGAAAATCAAAGTACCCTGCGCATAAAGAGTCAAAGTTGCTTGGATTGCAACATGTACGGCATTAAAACCATAGTGTTCGAACATGAGTTCCACCATTTTTAACCTGTTCTGTTTAGGGTTATACGGGGGTTCAGTGAGAAGAATTTTCGAATGCGTCGGATCGATATTTAACTTGTTCGGGCCGAAGGTATAGTCGTAAAGATATTTCATGTCGTCCCAGTTCTTCACAATTCCGTTTTCCATTGGATAAGAAAGCTCAAGCATAGATCGCAGTTCACTAGCTTCGTCCCCAATCATAAGATCTTTCACCTCAACATTTCCCACCTTGGCAGACGCACGAAGAATTGGTCGACCGAGTACGGAAGGGAATATATATTCAGGAAAGTTGGAACCCGCAAAACCACATTTTACAAACTAAAACCGTAAACCGAAAAAGTGAAAGTACTCCAGTCCCGTTATCACATACGATAACACGATCATTGTCTATATTGCCAGGCATGACTGTACTAGGACCGAGCTTCCTTTTGAAGAGTCCTTTAAGCCGCCGTGAGCTAACACAAAATAACCTCGTAAATTGGTACATTAAAAAAATTAGGTTATCATAATGCGATGAAATATATCCGAAAACATATAAACATAAATAACTTTTATTAGGACACGACACTCGAATACATAGCTGGAAAAGGATTTGTTTACCAAATACACTTCTCAGTGCCCATACGTGGACTACACATTCCTCTGACACATCTCAAAGCGTCTTGCCAAATAAGCGAGACCTCGAAGTGACGGAGGTGTGAACATGGTGGTCGCACGATGCCAAACGAGTGTAAGACAGCCCTCATAACCCCCTCCGGTTAGACACGCAGTCAACAGCAATAGCCAGCTCAGCTTTCCACCATAATGCACATACTTCTCATGCCTGCGGCAACTTTGGCACCAACTGGTGAACAGATACCACACCAACGTCTTCCCTTAAGTCCCTCTGTCAAACATGTGACTCCAAAGAAGCATAGAACACACTTGTGGCGCGTATCATCGCTCTCCTCGCCCCGAGCACCATCTCCCATGAGACTCTGCAATCCCTGTCGCTGGCATGCACTCCTCCAGCCCAATAGGGCACAAGCCTATTTCGCCCATCCCACATCCTGTATTGCCTTCAAATGAAAATTGACGATATGCGCTTACCGGTGTGATTGCGCGGCCTCTACATTTCGCAGTAAGACTCGAAACCGACGAGGTACTCAATGAAGCGCTCCCCGTTTCTAGAAGCGGTTTGATTCCAAATACCTACCTTCGTTTTGATTTTCCCATACTCTTTACATTGACAAGTAAAACTGCTCCTCCGCTCGTCTACTTACTGTTGCTCGAGACGTGGAGCGGCCTCCTCTTCCCTTCAGTGTTGCCCTTGTACACTTCCTTCCCTACCACAAATCAATGTCCGCGACTCCCCACCGATAACGTCTGTCTTAGGCCTACTTCAAACTTCTGACTATCATACCTGCACAACTTCGGCTACCGTATGTTTCACTTCCTGTGCGAGTGGAGAAACAAGCAGACTAGCGTTTGTTAGAATGGCTCGTGCTAGTTTACGCCAATATTGTGACTTCAAGACCCCCAATATATCAGCATTTGATTGTTCACAAATGTCAACATCTGCGCAGCCACATTGGTGTAGGCCTGTTACTCGTCACAGATATCCTCTATACTATCTATGGCGACTTGGCTTTTTCCTTTCTATTTTGAGGGCGTATTAAACAATAATTAAATTTTCAGCCATCATCACTGTCTTTTCATTGCTTTTTTTCTGTTAGTTTATTTGACTATCTTCACGCTTTGAGTGTACCATCTTGAGCTGATTTGCCGACTTTTATAATAATTAGCATGATTTATTATCAATATTTGAAAGGATGTTACGTGATAACAGCAAAAATATACCAATAGAGATGGTTATCTTTTAAAGTTTACCTTAAATAACGCAGAACCTACACAGAAGTAGCCTTTTTTTCCAAAGTGGGGAACTACAAGAGTGATTGAGGAAACAGGAATCAGTTACGAAGGTTTTAAAGTGGTGTTCAAAAGTAATGAGCTAAATATTTGTCGGAAGAGCGGGCTGAGTAATTCAGTTAAAAACAATTAAATTTGCCCAAAGTTAAGGGAGAAGCGAGAACGTCGAGGAAGAGAACAATTGAAGTAAATTACCATTTGCCCCCAAGGCTGGTAATATGAGGGAAGGTCAAAACTACGGGAGAGGGAATGGTGGGTGTAGGTAGGCGTTAGAGCCAAATACCGATGGGCATGGTGTTCCCTTCCGTCTGCCGAATTGTGGCGCGTATACGGGCGAGGATGTTGGAGAAGCGGTCATTGCCGGTGTAGTCGATATCTCCCCTCTCCCAAGCAATCATTCGCCAGTCTGGAGGTGGTGGACGCGGCCGGTGGCGATCACATAAGTAGGCAGACCCCTCCGAAATCTAAACAGAGACGGCCTTATAAGAGCATCTACAAACCCCCTTTATAGTTTGAGGAATTTGCTTTTGCCTCACATATACACATTGGAACCATTTTACTGGATTTATAACTGCAGATTCCGTATGTTTTTTTTATCGATGACAGTAGGAGATTCCACTCTTCTCGCCTTAATACGACATTATGTGACTGAAGACGGAGCTAACAGCAAAGCAAATTTCCATGTCCTCTAACAGGAAATCAGGAATAGGCCAAATAAAACACAGTGCTTGGTAAAAAAGAGCTAACTAAATACATTTGCTGTTAAAGAAACCAAAAATAGTTATAAACCCATTGATTGAACTTAAATGAGAGAAAATAATGGTTGGGTTTTGCTTGAAACTCGGGTTTTCGCTCTGACCGATAAGTGAAAAAAGAAAGTTAGTCGATATTCCGGGGCATTAAAAAGGAAATTTTACTTACTACACCATCCTCAACTGTTGTTCTTCTTATGAAATCACTTAAAGGAATCGCACTTACAGTGATAAGGGACTTTCCCTGTGGTATTCAAACTTTTGATAACCCCATTATCAAATAAGTGTCCGAGAAGCCCGTCACAACCCCAAATGTCAATTGAACGGAGCAGCAAATGAGGACTTTCCTCCTCTTACGGTTAAATTCGACCAACAGTTATTCGCCCATGATGTGAAACAGTTCCACGTCGTTTCAGCGTTCACAATAGTAAAATAACCTTGTGAACTTTCCTATGAATTGCCTCCACAAAGCCATTTAATTTCATTTCATTGAAGTAGCTAGACACTCTAAAATTTAAATTTAACCGTAGTAGAGCGAAATCTCACCTGGTGAGGAACACTCCGAACTCCCACCATCCGTGGGAGCCACGGAGCATTTTCCCTAACTTTGTCTTTCGAGGCCTGTATTGTTTCCTTTTCCATTGAATATACTCTTCTTTTGGACACCATATCCGAGGGGCTAGGCGAAACAATTTCGAGTTGATGAGAAGGCAGGTCATCCGAGATTAAAACCTCCAAATCAGAGGACTTAGCTTTCGTTATTATAGCTTTGGAAACCGTGTTAGTTACAGCTGGCATTGATGTCTGCATCTTTTGATAAGATGAAGGTTTGCATTCATTTGGCTGCGTTCGCCTCTTCGGTGGTTTACTTGTTTGCGAAGGCATCGACCCTGTCCTCCCTGGAGATCTTGACATATCCTCCTCCTCCTCCTCCTCCTCCTCCTCCTTCGATGGAAGTGTTATAGCGCCATCCTCATTTGATTTAATTAGCTCATTGCTTGTAGAATTTAGAGGAGTAGATATCAACCCAAGTGCTGTGGGGATTATTGTCTTGTCTTGCTCTCGTGGTTGCGTTCGGCATTTGTCCGGCGTTGACTCTGGAGGTGGCACGGTCACTAATATCGTGTTATCCTCTTTTGACTGTGCACATCTCTTCGCTGCGTCGACTAACTTGCTCACAACTAGAGACTTTTTCAGACGCCTCTTTGGATTGGATCTAGTCTTTTGGATGTGGTGAAGGCAACCACCCTTCTCCCTCTTTCGGCAGTGTGTCCCATTTACTTTTTGGGGCTCCTCCACAACCGCATTCTGGAGTATGGGCTGCGTGCTTCTGAAAAGCTGTGCTAAAGGGGTCCATGGAGGAGATGAGCGACGCCTAAGACGAACTCCTGACGAGAACGGTAACAATGGAGCGAGGAGCTCCCTATGCAACGGGTCCAAAAACTCTTTGCTCCACTTCAATTCCATCAAACACTCGCTGCACATCGGCTTGGGCGCAAAAAAGAGAGGATCCTTATCATTCCCGATCTCAGGAGACAGCGGCTGCTCAGGACGATGAGGCGATTGGAGTGGTGGCGGTGGCGGTGACGGGAGTGACTCAAAAGATGGTGTGTTGCGCTGCGTTTCCACCTGATTTTGGCTGCAATGTGGTGTTGCCGACACCTGCCCCGCAAATTCGTCAGAATGCACTGGAACACCCCATCTGTGTTGTTGTGGAGGCTGTTGTTGGCATCGAGGACCAGGCCACGATATTTCGTTCTCACGATGCTTCAGCTCGCGACAAGGAAAATAGTGTTGGTGTGACGTAACACCATCCTCTTTGCGATGTTGAATGTAACTCTCCTCTAAATGCTTTGGGTGATAATTTTGACCTTTCTCCTGCACCGCCTTTTGATGGCAACTTGGCTCAAGGCGCTCCTGCTCGTGGGATCCGTGCTGCTGATTGTCGACCGAGTTCACATGTTGGTTATGTCCATAGAATTCTTCATACTGCCTAGCCTGGTCGACACGTTGCCCATTATGTAAGTAGTCAAATGAAGTATCGTGAAATTCAGGATGATAGGGTTGATTTTGGAAGCAAAATTTTTCTGATTCCTGCCATTGGCATCCACAACTTTCCAATGGAGTGGACGGCGGTGGTGGAGGCGGGACTGGTTCGAAGATGGTTGACAGGAACTGTAACGGCACATAAAGGTCATGGGTATCTATGGTCATCACTAGCCAAAAATACGGTTATACAGCACATTTATAGCACTACAACTATATTCTATCAATTAGTTGTTTTTGTTTTTAAAAAGAAAGAATTTATGTGTCAACTAAAGCAGCTAGAGGAAGAGGCGCTATTTTGTACGGAGTGAGCTGTAAAGGAAGTCAGATGGAGGCATTGCCGAACAGCAAAAATACGGACCATGCCATAGTTCAGTTGAGGTTTGACGCTCTTGAAGAAGAAGGCCCACCACAGGGCCAGGACGCAGATTTGTTCAGTGGTGGTGAAGCTGGTGTTAGAGCCTTCAAGATGTTCAATAGCGCGACAAATCGCCTCATCGTTGATGGCCATGCGATGCCTCCAGGGCTTCCCGAGACCAGCAAAGTGGGCAACCTTCACTTGGTTGCTGAACTTCTTCCAGGCGGGGGCACGTGCGTAAAAGACTAGACTGTCATTCGGTAAAACCCAACAGGAACAATTATAAGAAAATGGGAGATGTTTTTTCAATGTTTCCGTACTCCATCTACTGAAATACTCATTGAGAAGACCCTAGAAAGAAAGAAATTACTAAGGTTAATGAGAGGTTGCACCTATGGTGAAAGTTAGCACTACAATAACCGAAGGTGGGGACAGAGACGACACACTCGCCACCACTTGGTAGTTCTTTTCCTCACTTACCTACAGTAGGCGAGGCTTGTAGGAACCTTGTTGGTTGCCTATTTGACATGAGGTCTGATTTATTTTAAGGCTGCATTTTATTTAAACGTTACACAGTCATTTTGACGAGCTTTTAAATGGCCCTCTCCACTAATTTCATTGTACCCGTGTCGCAGTAATGCGCGACACTGGAGCATCAAGCACACACAACGGGTGTGAAAGGGCCCTGACGGGGGTTGTCGACCTTTGAAGGTGCGAAGGGGAAAATGAACTTCCGGAGAGATTTACACCCGTGTGAGCCGCGGCAGCAGGGGAAGGTGGCTGCCGCACCTCAATCGTGATCCAAGTCAATTCATGCAATTTTTCGCCCAATATCGGCGACTTTCCATTTCACCTTAAGTGAAATGGCTTCTGACCATTCCAAAATGATAAGGTGACTTAACGATTTCCTCCAATCTGACTAAACGTTATAAAAGATGGAGGACTCTATGATCAGAGCCTTTCACTTTTGTACCTTTTAAATTAACTCAGGAGACAGCGAGGTCCAAGTAGAAGTGGAGAATGTTCCTCTGAAGGAGGAATGCCAGCAAAATGACGCTTACCGTAAGCGTTAAATATTAAGTGGTGTCAAATGGAAAATTACTAATAAACAATGATAAGTGTAGCGGTTAAACACAAATAACGACGGTAGATTATGCAAATGGAAAATGCAATCATCTTAGAATGGAGTGCCTCAGTAATAAATGTGTAATTCATGGCAATTTTCATATCCTTCTGTGAGTAAAGGGAGTTTCGTTTAGTAGGAATCAATTCCCGAGATTCATTTCTATTTATTTCCCAAAACAAAGAGGGGCTATTCCTTTGCACCTTTTCAAAACACCCGCTTTTATGGCAACAACCGTCTGCTACTGACTACTCCCTTTCGCTTTCATCCATTGCCGGATGACATGTTAACGAATAGCCAGGTCATGAACCGAACAGCTTTTTTGTTTCACAAGGCGATAGAACAGTTAGCACCTACGAATAAAGTGTGACTGGAAGTTTTCCCCGTAAGAACACCTCCACGCTGATGCGGATGCGGCGCTCGATTCGCGGCACGGCCGAGGCCCGGTGCCCCGAGGGCCGCGTGAGCACGGGCAGAAGAGGCGACACAACCGGGTGGAAAAGGATTTGGTGGTTGTGTAAAAAGCGTGAGGCCGAAGGATGACCTGACGGAGCACTACACCGACCCAGTGCATTGGCATGGAAACAGGGGTGGAGTGGGAGCCGGGGTGGCCGTGGGCAAGGCCGACGGCGATCGATAGGCGATCGAACGCGAGCACAGCGCCGCGTGCACCACGGCCTTGTCCGCCGTGCGGCCTGCAGCGCCGCGCCGCGTCGCGCCGAAGGGAAAGACAAACGCACACCGCCGCGGGCAACGTCACGTACTCGCTACTTACGCTCGTCCGGTGAATCGAGGCCTGTTCTTGCTTCGTCACATTGTTTAGCCCACCACCACGATAAAATAAGATAATGAAAAGTCCCCATTTCTCTAGTCGGATTCGGTCCCAATTACGAAACAATGCCGAACACCAGCGGATGCGCAGCTTTTGCAGTAAAAGGGAGGAGGTGGTGGGGTTGGGAGGGGGGGGAGGCATGATAAAGACGGAGGACCAATTGGCTGGGAACACGCTTTGCCATCGTAGTCTGTCCCAGCGGATCATGCCCTTAAAGGCGAGAGAAAAGTTAACCGAACCAACGGATATTCCGCTCAGGTTTAACTACTGCGGAAGGAGGGTGTATTTAAGGCTGCACCAAGGAAAACAGTAAAAGACCCAGAGCAAAAGAGAGGGCTCTGGCAGAAAAGTGCACAGAATCTCGGAAGGAAACTCACAGAAGCATGATCATGCGCTGCCGACGATTGATAGCCATTATAAGTCCTAAAAAATGCGTCAGGCAGAACTTGGGTGCCTGCCACATAGCGAGGACATGGCATGGGATGTGGGGAGTAAAAAACCTGCAGATATTTATTAGAAGGCTTGACTGACGTGACATTTCAGAGGTGAGTGCAGGGATGACAGGGTCCCACATTAACATGGAAGCACAAATACAGTCAAGAATACCGTGGGACCCCCGAATGGTAAAATAATTCGGCCAGTATGCTTCTCTTGATCTAGACATTTGACATTCCAAGTTAAATCATTTGGGCTTCAAGTTTCACATATGACCACGCCAGGAAAGACGTCTTTGCGATTCGCAGTGTTGAGTTTAAAAGGGTCCCCCAGAAGTAACCTTTGCGCAAGTCACTATACACCTTTTAAGTATAAAAGTTGCTGGATGTTAGACACGGGCTCCAAAAATAGTGGAACTTCGATAAAGCGGACTGAAGTTGGATGTCTGTAATAAAAACCTGGTGGTCCATCAAGATCCGGCACCGCCAGGACGCGAAACTGAAATGCGCGAGGCAACACCAACGGCACCATACAATCAGCGTTTTTCCTGCAGCGAACATTAAATTAGCCTATCGGGATTTGCCGAGTCGCCTCAGTAAATTGGGTTACTTCGAACTCCACATCTACTTATATGCCACAAGGTTGAGTAAGAGAAAAATGTTAAAAAGAGGGCACCTGATCGCCACCATCGAAACTACCTCCCGTCTCCGCCAATTCCGATAACTCAGAAAATGTTTTCAGACAAGGCCGGAAAACGAAGACGCCCGAGTTGAAAATATCCGGCCAGCTAGTGTCGGGAGCAGCGCTCAGTTCTTCGCGTTCAAAGAGCTCGTCTATGTTTTGCAGCACCTACATACGAAGGCATAGCATGAGCGTCATCGGGTGGGAAAACGACCCAACCAAAAATGACGTATTCAATCCAAACAAACTAAAGTGGTTCAGTTTCAAATGGGTCAAATGCCAGGGTTCCCATCATCGCCAAATTCCGCATTATCAGGGAGAGACAAAAATCTAAACAAGTTTTTTTAACTCAAAACCAGTAGAGTGTGGCATATTGAAAGGTTATGATCGTATTGGAACGTAGTCTCTATAATCATTTTTGGAAACACCTTGGAAACCGCGGACTTTCATTTTCCACTGTCTTCTAGAATATGAAATAGCGCGGAATTGTAGTTATCGAGAGAAGTGGAACAATAAGGTACTTTACTTTTTGCGCTTGCGGCCGAGCACAAAAGGCGAAAGAAATACACTTGGGGGACACCATTTCATTTAGATGCCTTTGGACGGCCCGGATTCGAAGTTAGTGTCACTAGTAAAGTGTTGAATCGAGCATTCAGGCAGAATTTCTCCATATTTTAGGCATTTTTGAACACGTCTTCGGGCATACATTGTGACATTTGAAGAGATGATTGGATATTATCACGCATGTCACTGACATATATACTCAAGATTACAGTATTTTATGGGTAGCCCTATTAAGACTTTATACGCTCTCCTTTCTTCATTCCAATGATGCTAATATGCCAATATTTTTAGAGTTCAGACTATGGGGAAAGCAAAAACTGAGTAATATCAAATCAAATTGGGGCGTTACATAAAGGTTATAAGAGCATAATTTGGCCTTAGCATTTAGGTTCCGCGCCGCAGTGTACAGGTGAGGACTGTCAACAATTTCTAACACGATAGATCGTTTATCGTCCAGGGTCAATTTGTGGTGCCCTCCATTTGTCGTGATATTGTGTAAAATGTGTAAACAGCGTTCATCAGCGCATAAACAGGATATAACAATGTGATCAAACCACACCGTTTGTCCGATTTTATCTCATAAACAATGATGCCGAACCACCAAATATGAACGAACACATACCACGGTGACGTAAAAGCAACGAGCCCTGAAAACATAATAGTACTACGTGCGAATTGTTATTACGTGTTAATCTATCTATTCACTCCAGGGGTTCTAATACTTCATTATCTATTTTTTAATGAAACCAAATTTTGTAGTTTGGCTATATTAAACGAGTTTATGAAGACAATCTTTGAGCAATACAAATCCACGTTTTGCTAAATTAAAGGATAACATTTCACAAGCAAAATAAAAGCGTTGAAATCTTACAAGAGAAAAACACTTAGTGTGTGCAATGGGGAAACATAGGCTTGTGAAAAATGGAAGTTACCAGAACATAAAGCATACGCTATAAAAATGTAGACGCTTTATCACCAATGTAGGCATACATTTAAGGAAAATACGTGTAAGTCGATTAAAAGTTAATCGGTTTAACACTATGCTCTAGTGGAATGCTGCAAACAGCGCCGATACCCAAATAATATGAATATCAATGAGACATTGAAAGACTGCTAATCGTACTGTGCCAAAATTTAAGCACTTGGTTGTCTATAACGGCAAGAAATATTGAACCAGACCTGTTAAGGGACGTTGAGTGCAGAGGTTTGCAAAAAAAGTTAAGGTAGTTTTTGATAGTATACTTACTATTGTATCGGCATCAAGAAAAACACCTTTGGAAAATTCAATCAACTTCCAACAATACAACTTCATGTAGGTTATTCCCAGATTAGGCCGACTGGTCAAATTAACGTTCGGCTCACACCAACGGCGCAAAGGGTTCACAGTGATAACATTGTTATACACATCTTGCAAAATTTTTCTAAAAGGATCATGTGCTTTAAACTTATATACAGCTAACAAGACGCGTGCAAAATATGCTTTGTATGCGAGGCTAGGTGAACAAAATTAAACTCAGCAAATCAAGAACTTGTAGAAGATAAGTGATAAGGGAGCGATTGATATAAAAATTCCAACAGATCAAAGATTTGATAGTTTCTTAAAGGGTGTACCGGAAATTTTGTGGAACACCCTCGGTGATAAGGATGGTTAGCTCCTTGTTTGTCCGCGTTCTTCTTAGCGAATAGCCAAGAACCAAAGCCCCGATTGCGTATTCATCATTAGTAGCCAGTGTAACATAAGAATGCCGACCAGCTGGAAAAAATGCGCCGTCCAAAACATTATATAAGCATGCCCCATGTTAATATCAAGACCATTTTAAAATAGCGTATTAAATCAAGATCATCGGCTAGTGAAACGAAAACGTGAAACACAAAATTGATTAGTCAGAATAATCCAAGGCATACTGAAAGGCATCTTGCGGCGCAAATCAAAATTGCAGACACAAACATCAAACTGTATAGTTAGCAAACTAAAACAATGATGGCAAAGTCAAAATTACGGAGGTAAATTATAAAAATTCAAAAATAATACTAAAAAACTACTCACATAAGCAAAGGTCTGGTGATCGATGAATTAGAGCTTATAACAGAGAGAAAAGGCAACGCGTCATAGTACATCATCAATTTTCATTTGAAGGCAATACAGGATGTGGGATGGGCGAAATAGGCTTGTGCCCTATTGGGCTGGAGGAGTGCATGCCAGCGACAGGGATTGCAGAGTCTCATGGGAGATGGTGCTCGGGGCGAGGAGAGCGATGATACGCGCCACAAGTGTGTTCTATGCTTCTTTGGAGTCACATGTTTGACAGAGGGACTTAAGGGAAGACGTTGGTGTGGTATCTGTTCACCAGTTGGTGCCAAAGTTGCCGCAGGCATGAGAAGTATGCGCATTATGGTGGAAAGCTGCGCTGGCTATTGCTGTTGACTGCGTGTCTAACCGGAGGGGGTTATGAGGGCTGTCTTACACTCGTTGGGCATCGTGCGACCACCATGTTCACACCTCCGTCACTTCGAGGTCTCGCTTATTTGGCAAGACGCTTTGAGATGTGTCAGAGAAATGTGCAATCCAGGAATGTTTGCTGAGAAGTTACTTCGTTGTACATATTCTAGATAATTTCACTTTCATCTTTTGATGTCGAGTTCATGATCAATTTCGGTTGTTTCTTTTAGTTTCAAAGCTGTATTACCCGTTCACAAATTTCTACCCGTAGATTTAATAGCTTGTAGGGATGCGTGTGTTTTACGGTTATTTTGACTTTCAGATATACTTGCTTGTATTTTAACCACTAATTGTTTTTCTTTGTCGATATTCTGGTGCCAATTTTTGGGGTAAATGTTCTTCCCCTCAGTCTTTCATTATGTTTCCTTAGTTTCGTGATATCTTAATTTTGGTCTATCTACTTTCTTGCTTCGTTTTTTCCCGTTGTTAGCATTTGTTTAAAGCATCGGTACTCGTGGGCGGTCCGGACCTTTTTGCACGCTGAGCTAGAGGATGGCCAGACCAGGTTTGTATCGACTTAAAAATGTATTTCTAGATTTTCGCGGGGCCACTCGTGGGGGATCGCGATTTAGTGATCGTGGTGGTAGCAGGGGACGCGGAAGCTTTCCAGGTGATCGCGGTGGCCGCGCTAGCTACGGTGGTGAGGGCGCCAACGCTTTTCGCGGTGGAGCCAAAGGCTTTAGAGGCGGCGGACGTGGTATGGACCGTGGTGGTCGGGGAAGTGCACCTCGTGGCCGTGGCGGCTTCCGGGGAGGATTGCGTGGAGGAAAGAAGTTGTTCATCGAACCGCACCGCCACCAAGGGATTTTTGTTGCAAAAGGAAAGGAAGACGCACTCGTTACCCGTAATTTGGTGATTGGGGAGTCAGTTTATGGCGAAAAACGCATAAGTGTTGATGGTGAAGATGGTGAAAAGGTTGAATACAGGGTTTGGAATCCTTTTCGTTCCAAGCTAGCTGCTGGTATTATCAATGGCTTGGAAAACATCCACATGCGTCCAGATAGTAGCGTCCTCTATCTGGGTGCTGCTAGCGGAACTACAGTTTCTCACGTGTCCGATTTAGTGGGCCCCAAAGGAGTTGTTTATGCTGTTGAATTCTCTCACCGTTCCGGTCGTGATTTGCTAAACGTCGCCAAACACCGAACAAACATTGTTCCAATAATTGAGGATGCCCGTCATCCACACAAATACAGGATGCTAGTCGGTAAGCCTCCGTGCTAACCACTATTGGACTTTTAGGTATGGTTGATTGCATTTTCGCTGACGTTGCACAACCAGACCAATCTCGCATCGTTGCCGTTAATGCGGAACATTTCCTGAAAAATGGTGGTTACGCGGTGATATCCATCAAAGCCTCTTGTATTGATTCAGTCGCCGCACCTGAAGTCGTGTTTGCTAAAGAAGTTGATACTTTGCGCAAGCAACTGTTCACTCCTCGAGAACAAGTCACTTTGGAGCCATACGAAAGGGGCCATGCAATGGTTACTGCTCAGTATAGAGTACAGAAGAAACAAGGCTAGGTCGGTCATACTATCCCTTCCCTTAATAAATGTACATAAATTCTTAACGTTCCCACTCGTAAATCTTTTAAATGTAAAAAAGCCTTTTGCATATGAGCATTTTTGGAAAAAAAATGCATTTGGTAGTGTGAGGTCTCTAGTCCTAATCTTTCAAGTGAGTAGGTGTTGACACTTGGTTTGATTAGGTTTCGGGAGGTGCAAACACAAGGAAATGGTGGTTGACGGCTTTGACCAGGGGCAATTTCCATCGACTGCACATGCCTCCGATTGAAGGGAGGCGACGGGCGATAAAGACGCGCGCGACTCGTGAATGCAGAAGAGCCATTGTGCACATTAAACATGGTTCTGTCGAGAGGTAAGCGTCGCAGTTGGTAAGGAGGTAGTTTGCTTCGCTCCCCGGTTTTGCGACTCCATCAGCCGCACAATCTTTAAGCTCCCGATTAAGCCTAGAACCGTTCACATCATTAGGAAGAATTTTGACATTTAAAATTTTCTAACCGGTTGCAAAGTGGCAGGGCTCTAAGAACATTTCTTAATAAGTCAAGTATTTGGGTGTTAAAGCTTACCGACCAACTCGATTAGCCGCGAGCATAGCGGCATGTTCGATGCAAAACTCGGCATCAGTCGACACGGCTATAGTGAGCGGTTGGGAGTCTGCGAGCACTGAGCAATTTGTGGATGGTCGATGTGTAACTATACAAGTGCAAATGAGATTTGGATTCTCGAGATCGCACGAAGCGTTTTTGGCATTTGAAGCCTCTCCTTTCGCTAAGTCAACAGCCAGTCGGAGCCAGTGATTGTGCCTTGAGATGGACAAGGATGATATTTAAAGTGGACGTAAGGAACTGAGCCAAGTTTAACAAAAAGAATATGAGGTGTGAGGCGAATCCCTCATATTTTGTGACATAAAGTGCACCATTCATAAGTTCAAGGGGATTTCTCGATAATTACTGCAGACTCACCATCTAATTTCATCAGAGGAGAAGTACGGTTTGGCCAGCTCGGTTCCACTATTCTCCCGGTCTCCAATCGACAAAAGTGATTCAAGATTTTGATCTGGATGAAAGTGAAAGGGCCAACTATGGACACCACCGCTATCCTTGATGAGAGAGGAGAGTGTCTTTTGCTGGAGACACGAACGAGGCGAACAAAGAGGCACTCGGCAGGACTCCAAAGCGCCTCCTGAAATACCCTTCATCTCACATACCGCTGACACCAAATTCATCGCATCCTCCTTCGTAAAACTAGTTAATTTATTAGAAAATTCGACTTTCAAATTGACATCAGATGGAGTCCATCTCAAATTGTCCATCAATGATTTCCCAAATTAATACCACATTTTAGTACATGCTATTTACTATTAAATAAGATGGAATTACAACCCAAAGGTGATAAACTGTGTACTAAGAAAGGTGATGCTTAGTCTAACTGGACTCCTTTCACAACTATTTTGATTTTCCGGCTTAGACGATACCCAAGAAATGCATTTACAGCCAAGTGAGATAGTTGCAGTGGAATTCATGCACAAATAAAGGTGAAGATAATCGCTCGCCTTTTAATGGCTAGACCGAGAAGTACTTTGCCAACTCGTAGCTGATCATTTTGTTGGACGAAGGCCCGTTTGACGTGGCTCAATGCGCTGGGCAGCGGCTTAAGTAGGGCGAGCGCCGAGATAAAGGAGCTCATGCTTGAGAGTGGTACCACAGTGACGCACCACGCAGGCACATTGTGGCCCCGTTGGCATCGGTTTATAGGATCTAGAACAACCGTCAGTTGTTCCACGTTTTTAATAAATTCATCGCTCCCGTAATTAGCACCAAGTGAGTATCTCATCCGTTTAGATGGAGGGCGACTGAACTAAAACGAAAGCGACGAGAAGTTGCTATGTTCAAACCGTAAAAAGTATATTTTTTCCCGATTGTCGCAAAGCATGTATAAATTTGCTATACTGTATAAATGTAACTATTTGAAACTACGATACCCAGGAACTCCATCATACTGCAAAAATACCTTGACAATAGTTAAATGTCATACTGATGACATTAATAACTACAAATGCAACTTGATTTCAAGGAAAAAGGTGTGTTAACAAAACACCCCAGGTGAACTTGAATATTCTTTATTACCTCATAATCGGGGTCATCAGCAGTAACAAGAGAAGTATCAATCCCAGAAGCGTTTAACTCATCAACCGCTTCTTTTAGTATTTCTGGTTCAAAATATTCTTGATTTAAAAGGACATTTTTGTGTTTATCAAAAACGTATTCCGTTATGCCTAAAAAATCAATTGAAACGCCGATAATTTAGGAGTGAAGAAATTACTAAGATAGCAAAAATTAAACAAGGGAACTGGTTTTAAACTAATATTCCATCCATACTATACCTCAACATTCATCCGAAGGCAAACCTACCTACACATTCACAGAGGATGTGCTCAATTACTTGTAGACAGTCATTACAACCGGCCACATGTACTCGCAGCATTTAACGGCTAAAACGTAAAAACCATTGTCAAGTGCCACCCAAAGACTATATTTATATTACGTAGCAAAACGACCTCTTCCTGCCTTAGTCTCTTCGGAAAAACTCAAAATAAACTAATATTTAGGTTTTAGTAAGAACTATTTAAAAAGTCGAAGTTAGGACAACTCTAAAAGTCAAAGATACAAGCAGATTTAGAAAGCTCTATCTCCCCATTATACATACTCACAATCGGTAATTACTACAGCATAGGACAAGTCTATTAAATGAAGTCACAGACAATAAGAAAAAGAAACCGTTGCGACGGAGACTTATATTACAAAATCACAATTATAGTGTTAAACCAATGTAACTTTATTTCTTTAAGTACCCAGTCGTCTCTGTTGTACAAACTAGTGCGTGTTGTTCCAACATTTTTCCGGTAACATATTCGCCAACTATCATATTGCCAAGGGATAGGAGGAAAAGAATAGAAGAGAAGCTTCCACATGCTCTGCGAGCTACTCCAATCACCTTGCGATATTTATTAAGGTCAGGCACTGGGAAAGTTCTGTATGAAAGCGCAGCAGCCCCACAAGAAAAAAATGAAAAAATTATGGGTGCTACCACACCAGCGGCCACCTAAAAGTCAATAGGACAGCTTAGCGGTTGTTTAAATGCACCGCCTTAATTAATAACAAATCAAATAGACCACCCATCATATTCTAATTAATATTCAAGTATATTAAACAGTTTTTCGGAGTTTAGAGTAAGCGTTGCATTGGAGGATTACTTACTTGAATGAAAGACCCGCGAATCTGTAGGCACGCTGAACAAATAGACGTACGCATTTCAGGCAGGGCAAAGGTCCTAGCAAGTTTTCGACCAATGAATAGATCTTGAGAAATAACATAGCCCATGCTGGGAAGCGCAACAACTGGAATGATAGTTGCGAAAAGATGCTGCTGTGAAAATAAATTGAAGAATAATCTCATGCGGAGCAGAATCGTGTAACTGGAGGCTGCCACACAGATGGTAGAAATGGTAGTCCCATGCGCAAGGGCCCAAACGCGAGTCTGTGGCCGCCAAAGCGTGATTAATTCCCTATATTCTTGTTCCGTACAATTAGCACCGGAGCCACCGCGCCCCATCTGACAAATCGTGAGGGTCCCAGCGCTTCGAGTTAGGCGGGTCGAGGTATGAGTGACTTAAACTAATATTTAAGTAATGAAAAATGTTTTTAATGTATAAATGTCTCAACAAAATTTATGCTAATCGTTGCACCCTCTTTGCTTAGGCCATCGATAGTTCATATGCCTTGATGGAACTGTCTTTGAGAGTTAATTATATATCGTCATTTTCCTGTTTCTCGGACCTGACCATACTTCACATCTCGACACTTGTACCCCGACTATGCGTCCTAATTACCCCCTATTTTCTGCAACTCAACATGGAAGGTCCCGCCTCAATATCCGAGACAGATTTCGTAAGTTGGACGAATGCCAGCGTCCGACCAGGCAAGGCAGTTCTGAAAACCCATCCCGAGAAGCAAAGCCCCGACAACACAAAACACCGGAAGTCAATCATACCAGTTGTCCTACCCACAAAGAAGGCGCATAACCATCAAAGTCAACGACATCAATTTATTAATATTCCAATTGGCACAATACACACACTGCCTAAGGACGAGGCCTCCCGGTGAACCGGGGTAAACAGACGTTATTTTACCTCAAAAATCGACTCCACCGCCGCTATATTTGTCGAAACACGCAGCTCTTCGATCGGCGGGCTTTCAAGCCGAGGTCGCTCCATCACTCCAACAGAGGGATACACCAAACTACCGATGAAACCGCTAGCCTCCTGTTTCGCAGAACGTCGGTTCAGGAAACAGCTACAAGGTCGCCGCGACGAAACCATTGCCCCACCATTCCTTCCTCGCCAGAAGAGCTCGCACAGCAAACCCAGCAACATTATCCGCTAGGGACCCTTTCCGCATACCACCTCCTCGTCTCAGCGCTCGAAAATGAAGGCGTAACTAACAGCTCCTATCAGCATTCTAGTTCATGAATTGCTTGAAGTACCGGTCAGCGCCAAATAGCAGCGAGTAGCGGCGGCATGAAAGACACACCTTACAGCTCCCCCGGTTCTTCGCTAGAAGCAAATAAGAGTCAATGAGCATGCAACAGTTGTACATATAAGCATGTCAATCAATAACGATCTCTAGAACGAGAACGACTGTCACGGTATTTATCTCTTTTATAATCATCATTCATCATAGCGATCCTTTGATCTACGACGCGGGGAGTAAGACCTTGAGCGCCTACGCCTAGGTGATGATGAACGCCTACAAAATTACAATATTTGGTGGAATAAATAGACAATGGAGGAAATGGGTTAAAGGGTACGTACCTCCCATGTCTGCGGGAGTTCGGTCTACCATACATAGCGCGTTGCACGCGAATTTCTCTACCATCAATCTTACGACCATCCATTCCCCGGATGGCGTCTTCGGCATCGCGATCGCTATAGTACCTTACGAAGGCAAAACCTCGACTGTCCATTGAGTAAGGGTTTCTTGGTATGTACACATCACCTAAGCCGAAATTACCGAGACACCTGAAAACATACCAACTTCACCATAACGGGAGAAGACTCTTCGCAAATCTTCAACCGTAGTACGATAAGCTAGATTGTCCACCTTAAGCGAAACCATTCCATCAATACGGGGAGGGGACCGGCCGTAACTCATGCTCTGTCCTAATTTCAGCGAAGTGTACACTACGTCAAATGCGACAGCCAATCACCGATCCCTTATTCATATCGTTTTCGTCTAATAAAGGAAGTATTATCATTATATCAAAACATGCGCATTGAATTGCATTTCGCCATTAAGCATGCTTATCCCACTTTAAATGTTGTTTTATGTAAAAAGTTTTGGGTGGTGGCCTTTTATTATTGCTTTCCTTTTATCTACTGAATTCGTACGTCCTCGAGCAAAATCGCGGATTCTCATTTCGACTCATAGAAGTCAGCCGAAAATGGGAGTATATCGTAATTGTCCATAAAGAAGTACCAGGCATGTGGAGCCTTGAGACCATAATCCCACCGGACATACGTCAAAACGAAGAGAAAGCAACTTAAGGTTAACAACTACTTAAAGTGCTATAGCAATTCTGGAATCCTGCAATCTAACGTTAAAGACATCTATCCATTGCTAAGATACCAAGTGATATATGAAAGCACTTGTTTACAATGGCCCAGGCTAAGGGAATGTACAATAACTGAGCTAGTTTAGAAAGGTGAACTTTTCACGATGAAATCGCCATTTCGTTGTACAGTGGTCAAGATTGGACTAATTATACAGGTCCGTTGAGACTATGCGACTTGCTTTACCGGGAAATATACGAAGCCTTATAAAAATGCTACTAATCTTTCATTATGAAGTACTACAAAGATGTACTATTAAAGATGCTGTGAATTTTTCCTCCTTTTACATTGGCAAGTAGAGAATGAATTTATTTCGCTTGATGCGAACTGCGCCGAAAAAACCGATGCATATGCATCCTTTCCATATGCCGATCCATATGCCTCTACATTATATAGATGGTTAAACTGAAAATTGCTCTATTAGCTAAGCTTAAACACTAGGCATTTAATTGCATGGCTTCTTCTTCTTTCCGGTATTACTTAAGATATACATAGACTCGATATTATACCTTATAGGCTTCTAGAATTTATAAATATATCCCGCAAGAGAAGAGTTGTTAACCTTTTAATCACCAATAGAAAATGCTCATAACCAGTTTGTAATAGGTAACACTTTAGAGAAGTGACATTTAAGAGCTAAAGATATTGTAGTTCGGACATAATGAAAACTACCTTAAAGCGACATAAGGAAAGGCGACTTAGAGGAAAATGTACGAGTATGAAGGCAGTTCCCTTGGGGGCGCAACTAACGATTTGCACTGAGGTTTATCGGTGGTCCTCAAAGTTAGCGTTGAATGTGTTGTACTGTGTTCACAATAACGGTAACTTAATCTCTTATGTAAAATGGGATTAAGAAGCTGCCACGAAAACCTTATGCACTAAGACAGAGGAGAGTAAGGTTTGGGTCGCTCTATTACAAACATCAAAGTATTAAGATAGTCACGTTGAATGGGCCCATAAGTAAGAGTATATGGGCTCGATGGAGAGCTTCAACACTTTTAACGGATTGTCTTTATAACACTGACTGCGTCGCAGTAACCAGAAAATAGTTACTGCAGGCGGACTCGAATTGGCAGTCATAAAAAGCGGGTGAATATGTCGTATTCTAATTTCTATTTCCTCGCGCGTTTGCCTATCCTAACCGCCGTTTTACCTCTCTGACATCTTTTAATCATCTTCTATTTTTACTGCCTCGTTTTATATTTTCACCTTGTTTATTTCTTATTTTTATTAGAATGTTAAGCTGGGTTCAATATTAGTTGGACATGGGAATACCCAAAAATTTTGCGACGATTTTTAATATTTACGATATTATATGACTTGTAAACCTCTCATTTTATCCACTAGCATATATGCGTTCCTCTTGAAAAAGGTTTCATAAAATTTTAAGGGACGTTTTAAGAAAACCTCTATCAATATCCACTTGATTTTGTTATGATATATAGCTTGAAACTTTTTGCTATTTCCGTGTGTTTCAGTTCATTTGCGACATATTCCATGGACGACGGCATTGTTCTACTCGAATGCGACTTTCGTCGGCCGCGCGGTTCTCCTCACTTTAGATCTTTAAATTGCAAAATAATACGGCGACTATACCTGGCTAATTGAATCATCGTCAGTTGTGACTTTTATTCACGTGTTAAAAGGCGTTGCTCGGGTCTTTTCTCAGCCCCGTTGGCTGGGGAGACCTCGGACACCACAAAAGGACTTCATAGCACTGACTGTAAGGCTGTCTCCCGAAACATTGTGGAAGTGCCCTGGCAGTTAGCGAAATAATATTACTTTACGCCATTGTTCCACATTGCCTCGAGTGGGTCAGACTCAAGCTTTGTGACTGCCTTGCCTTTGGTTGGACAAAAATGTCACTTTCCTTGTAACTCTTGCCTCCTGGGTCTACCCTTAAATTTTAATTCAGGCCCCAACGCGAAACAACGGCCTTGGTTCGTAGATTATCTATAGCTCAAAAAAACAAAATGAATAACTTTGTGGTGTGTGAATGAAAGTAGGACCCATTGAGGCCTAAAGGCAAGTCCTAAAGAAAAATAAGTTTGCACCAAGTGGAGGTGGAAGTGATGTCGTGTCTTTATCGGGAGTTGCGGTGTGTTTCCCGGTTCGCGTGATTTTGACTGCAATTTAATTTCACTTCTAAGCACTCACAGTTAGAACTTCACCTGTTTCTAGATCTCTAAGTTTTGTCCATCATGGTGGATGGATTCGCAGATAATCGCCCTGTTCCCAATTAACGCACAGTCCTATTCGCCACGTAGGAGTCGTCGTACCCTAAAGTGGTAACTTAATGTAAAAGTAATAACTATATTAACTCTCTATCCCCTATTTTTGCGGTGATTTTTGCCTACTTTGGTACTCATCTCTAAACCTTACCGAAAACTTACTTTATTGACTTCTCAATAAATTCCAAGTTTCGGCCTGTCTTACTACTGTAAATAGTCCTCCCCTCCTAATGAATTCCGGGGATCCAAGGTCATAAAGAGGAAGTCATTTCACAAAAGCCATTGATTTGGGAAGGGACTGCACCGTGGTGATCATTAGTAGTTTCTTTAACGATTGCGCAAGTGTTAACCTCATGTAAAAACTTATAATCTATTCCCCTTGCG
>QEYB01000872.1:0-55089 GCA_017562135.1 Dipylidium caninum
GGGGAGAGAAGATTTCTCTCTCTAATCCACACCACTCAGCACCGAAGAAGAGATAGGACCAACAGATGGACCTTCTGAAATCTTGGTAGACTCAGCGAGTGCGGTCTCAAGAAGCGTCATTCGGCTCACGCTCACGACATCCCACGCTCATCCCTCTTGGCGGATACTGACCCTGCCACACGCACGATCAATACTATATCAATCCTCATCTAGCCTCTGCAACTACCCTCGTCTTTCTCCATCTCGACACCAACAATCGACCCACCCACAGTTAAGCTGTCACTGCCTTGAGCGCACAGCCACTCACAGCCGCTCGATCTCGAGCGCAGACCTCGCCACCTCTCTGGCTCCCGCCACGCCCCGCTCCACCAAAACAGCCATGTCGACACTGACATATCCCATCCCACCTCTCGCCGCGACACCTCCATCAATCCTATCGACACGCATCTCTGTGCACACACATCTCTTTACATCAACTCCTACTCTGACCCCACCACCACTCGCACCACCCGCCTCCCACACACCCACCGCCCGATGACTATACATGCGTTACGATATAGCATCGTCTCCGACAGCAATACAATCTCTATCATAAAAAAAAAAATCAGGCTAGATCAAACCAAAACCCCATTTTGTCAAATCAGGCTAACGCATCAAACAACAAGCTACAACAGGTCAGACATACACTCCAAATGTATCGCACACACTTACACTGAAACTACACACTAAAGTATATAATAAACCCACCCAAAATAGATCACTTATAGCATCAGACCCCCATAACTCCATACATGCAATGGCACACGCTGACTTCCAATGCCTGGTGATCCGCGAGTCTGCACGAGAATGCTGTGCTACGCTCCACCCACTCTCTTCCCACTGAGCTCAACTGCACACACGCACATCACTACAATCCAATCATAGCCTACTTACTGCCATTACACTCGTTTTCCTCCATATGCAACTGCCCGAACGCTGACTTCATGGCTTTGGTGAATCGGAATCTTGCACTGAAATGTTTGCTCACTCTCCACCCAGTCTCTCCCATTAGCTCACACTGCGCCCACAGAACAACATATCAATCATATGCAACCCTTCTGCAATTACCTGTTATATATCATACTGCAACATGACTACGTGATCCAATGGCGTTCGTGATCCGGCGTGTTTTCATATGAAATAGTTGCTCACAGCTCCCACACGAGATCTGTCTTTTTCATTCAACTGCCACATACCACAAATCCACAATCCATCATGCACCCTTATGCTACCTACACTCGTCTTTCTCACATACTGCAACATGGAACGGCTGAATTCCATGCTTCGTGAATCGCGAGTCTATGCCAGAAATGCTTTGGCTCACCGCTCCACAACCTCTCCGTATTCCACTCAAACTGCACACAACGGCAAATCCTCATCCTCATGTAACCTTCTGCCAATACCCTCCGTCTTTCTTCATATGCAACAGGCACAGGCGATTCCAATGTGTTCAGTCGAATATACCGCGTGTATTGCAAAGAAATACGTTTTGCTGTACGCTCACAACGGGAGTTCTGTACTTTTCAGCATTCAAACTCCAAACCGAAACAACATACTCATCATCTTGCACTTATTCTGCACACTACACTCGTCATCTCCTCCATACTGCAATAAATGGCGACCCACGCTGGTCTTCAATGCGTTGCGTGAATCCGCCATGTCCTTGAAAAGACAATACGTGCCTGCTCTCCGCTCCACCCATTCTCCAAAAGTAAACTGCACAGTCACCACGTCAACATCACTCACTCAATACATCATGCAACCTTCTGCCACAAATACTCTGTCTTTCCTCCATAAAAATGCACCAATACACAAAACGCTGACTTCCAATGCGTTCTGAATCGCGTGTCTTGCAAAGACATACGTTATCTGCGTCGCTCCAACCCACCTCTGTCCATCAGCAACGCTCAAACTGCCACAGTCACGATCAACAGTTTACTGCAGACACATAATCAACATGGAGCACCCGACTTCTGCCACACTACACTCGTCGTTCTCCATACTGCAACAATGGAACCACGCTGACTTCCAATGCCTTGGTGAAGTCCGCGAGTCTTGAACCACTGAGCTAATGCTTTGCTCACGCTCACACCCCTCTCTCCTATTATAAGCTCTACGCTGCCAGCAACACAAGCAACATCACTTCAATCATGCGATGCACCCTTTGCTAGATATAGCACTCGGGGTCTTTCCTCCATAATGCAAACACAATGGCACCACGGTAACTGACTTCACTGCGTTCGGTGATCCGCGTGTCTTGCAAAAGAAATATGACGTTGGCTCTCGCTCACACAGTCCCTGATATTCCTATTAAACTCAAATTGGGACAAATCACACGACAACATCGAATCTCAATCCATCATGCCACCGATGGAGGCTTCTGCCAACTCTACACCTCTGTCTCTCCTCCATATTGCAACAAGCTGGCACAAGCGAGGAATGGACTTCCAATGCGTTCGTGAAAACGCGTGTCTTGCAAAGACAATACGTTGCTGCATTGCTCCACCCACTCTATCCCAATCAGCTCAACTGCCCAACCCAACATCCTCAATCCAATCATCATGCCGACCACATCTGCGCACACTACACCTGCGTTTTCCTCCATACTGCAACAAATGGTACGGCAACGCTAGACTTCCAATGCCTTGGTGGAAGACCGCGAATTCTAACTGCACAGACAATGACTTTGCTCACCGCTCGCACACCCACGTTCTCTTTCTATTATCAGCTTGTCACCTTGCCAACACACAGACAACATCACTTAATCAATCGTGGGCCATATTAGCTCGTGGAAACAATGCTTCCTCCACACAAATTCAGAATCTGGTCTCCCAGTGCGGACATTGGAGGTGTATTTGCTAGGATGAATTGGACACTCACTCGGGTTGGATAGTCAGTCAATCCTGCCCGAGTATAGTCATTGTGTTGGGCAGGCGATTTCTCACAATAGTGCGAGCGAATCTCTCAAATGGCCATACTTGCTCGTGTGAACCAATGCTTCCTCACACAAAATCACGCAGAATGGTCTCCCAGTTGCGGACATTGGAGGTGTATTTGCTAGAGAATGACTCACTCGGTTGGATAGTCAGTCAATCTGCCCGAGTATAGTCATTGTTGGGCAGGCGATTTCTCCCAAGTGCGAGGGCGAAATCTCTCAAATGGCCATTTGCTTCGTGTGAACAAATGCCTCCATCCTCACACAAATCACGCAGAATGGTTCCCAGTTGCGGACCAGCCTCGGGTTGGACTCGTCTCAATCTGCCCGAGTATAGTCATTGCAGGCGATTTCTCAATGCGAGGCGAAATCTCTCAAATGGCCATCTTGCTCGTGTGAAACAATGCTTCCTCACACAAATCACGCAGAATGGTCCCAGTTGCGGACATTGGAGGTGTATTTGCTAGGAGAATTACACTCATCGGGTTGGATAGTCAGTCAATCTGCCGAGTATAGTCATTGTTGGGCAGGCGATTTCTCCAAGTGGAGGCGAAATCTCTCAAATGGCCATCTTGCTCGTGTGAACCAATGCTTCCTCACACAAATCACGCAGAATGGTCTCCCAGTTGCGGACATTGGAGGTGTATTTTGCTAGGAGAATTGACACTCACTCGGGTTGGATAGTCAGTCAATCTGCCCGAGTATAGTCATTGTTGGGCAGGGCGATTTCTCCAAGTGCGGAGGCGAAATCTCTCAAATGGCCATCTTGCTCGTGTGAACAAATGCTTCCTCACACAAATCACGCAGAATGGTCTCCCAGTTTGCGGACATTGGGACATCAGGTCAATTGACTCGGGTTGGATAGTCAGTCAATCTGCCCGAGTATAGTCATTGTTGGGCAGGCGATTTCTCCAAGTGGAGGCGAAATCTCTCAAATGGCCATCTTGCTCGTGTGAACTAATGCTTCCTCACACAAATCCACGCAGGAATGGTCTCCCAGTTGCGGACATTGGAGGTGTATTTGCTAGGAGAATTGACACTCACTCGGTTGGATAGTCAGTCAATCTGCCCGAGTATAGTCATTGTTGGGGGGCGATTTCTCCAAGTGCGAGGCGAAATCTCTCAATGGGCTCGTGTGAACCAATGCTTCCTCACACAAATCACGCAGAATGGTCTCCCAGTTTGCGGACATTGGAGGTGTATTTGCTAGGAGAGGCGATTAACACTCATCGGGTTGGATAGTCAGTCATCTGGCCCGAGTATAGTCATTGTTGGGCAGGCGATTTCTCCAGTGCGAGGCGAAATCTCTCAATGGCCATCTTGCTCGTGTGAAAATGCTTCCTCCACACAAATCACGCAGAATGGTCTCCCAGTTGCGGACATTGGAGGTGTATTTTTGCTAGGAGAATTGAACACTCACTCGGGTTGGATAGTCAGTCAATCTGCCCGAGTATAGTCATTGTTGGGCAAGGCGATTTCTCCAAGTGCGAGGCGAAATCTCTCAAATGGCCATCTTGCTCGTGTGAACCAATGCTTCCTCACACAAATCACGCAGAATGGTCTCCCAGTTGCGGACATTGGAGGTGTATTTGCTAGGAGAATTGACACTCACTCGGGTTGGATAGTCAGTCAATCTGCCCGAGTATAGTCATTGTTGGGCAGGCGATTTCTCCAAGTGCGAGGCGAAATCTCTCAAATGGCCATCTTGCTCGTGTGAACCAATGCTTCCTCACACAAATCACGCAGAATGGTCCCCAGTTGCGACATTGGAGTGTATTTGCTAGGAGAATTGACACTTCACTCGGGTTGGATAGTCAGTCAATCTGCCCGGAGTATAGTCATTGTTGGGCAGGCGATTTCTCCAAGTGCGGAGGCGAAATCTCTCAAATGGCCATCTTGCTCGTGTGAACCAATGCTTCCTCCACACAAATCACGCAGAATGGTCTCCCAGTTGCGGACATTGGAGTGTATTTGCTAGGAGAATTGACACTCACTCGGTTGGATAGTCAGTCAATCTGCCCGAGTATAGTCATTGTTGGGCAGGCGATTTCTCCAAGTGGAGGCGAAATCTCTCAAATGGCCATCTTGCTCGTGTGAACCAATGCTTCTCACACAAATCACGCAGAATGGTCTCCCAGTTGCGGACATTGGAGGTGTATTTGCTAGGAGAATTGACACTCACTCGGGTTGGATAGTCAGTCAATCTGCCCGAGTATAGTCATTGTTGGGCAGGCGATTTCTCCAAGTGCGAGGCGAAATCTCTCAAATGGCCATCTTGCTCGTGTGAACCAATGCTTCCTCACACAAATCACGCAGAATGGTCTCCCAGTTGCGGACATTGGAGTGTATTTGCTAGGAGAATTGACACTCACTCGGGTTGGATAGTCAGTCAATCTGCCCGAGTATAGTCATTGTTGGGCAGGCGATTTCTCCAAGTGCGAGGCGAAATCTCTCAAATGGCCATCTTGCTCGTGTGAACCAATGCTTCCTCACACAAATCACGCAGAATGGTCTCCCAGTTGCGGACATTGGAGGTGTATTTGCTAGGAGAATTACACTCACTCGGGTTGGATAGTCAGTCAATCTGCCGAGTATAGTCATTGTTGGGCAGGCGATTTCTCCAAGTGCGAGGCGAAATCTCTCAAATGGCCATCTTGCTCGTGTGAAACAATGCTTCCTCCACACAAATCACGCAGAATGGTCTCCCAGTTGCGGACATTGGAGGTGTATTTTGCTAGGAGAATTGACACTCACTCGGGTTGGATAGTCAGTCAATCTGCCCGAGTATAGTCATTGTTGGGCAGGCGATTTCTCCAAGTGCGAGGCGAAATCTCTCAAATGGCCATCTTGCTCGTGTGAACAATGCTTCCTCACACAAATCACGCAGAATGGTCTCCCAGTTGCGGACATTGGAGGTGTATTTGCTAGGAGAATTTTACACTCACTCGGGTTGGATAGTCAGTCAATCTGCCCGAGTATAGTCATTGTTGGGCAGGCGATTTCTCCAAGTGCGAGGCGAAATCTCTCAAATGGCCATCTTGCTCGTGTGAACAATGCTTCTCACACAAATCACGCAGAATGGTCTCCCAGTTGCGGACATTGGAGGTGTATTTGCTAGGAGAATTGACACTCACTCGGGTTGGATAGTCAGTCAATCTGCCCGAGTATAGTCATTGTTGGGCAGGCGATTTCTCCAAGTGCGAGGCGAAATCTCTCAAATGGCCATCTTGCTCGTGTGAACCAATGCTTCCTCCACACAAATCACGCAGAATGGTCTCCCAGTTGCGGACATTGGAGGTGTATTTGCTAGGAGAATTGACACTCACTCGGGTTGGATAGTCAGTCAATCTGCCCGAGTATAGTCATTGTTGGGCAGGCGATTTCTCCAAGTGCGAGGCGAAATCTCTCAAATGGCCATCTTGCTCGTGTGAACCAATGCTTCCTCCACACAAATCACGCAGAATGGTCTCCAGTTGCGGACATTGGAGGTGTATTTGCTAGGAGAATTGACACTCACTCGGGTTGGATAGTCAGTCAATCTGCCCGAGTATAGTCATTGTTGGGCAGGCGATTTCTCCAAGTGCGAGGCGAAATCTCTCAAATGGCCATCTTGCTCGTGTGAACCAATGCTTTCCTCCACACAAATCACGCAGAATGGTCTCCCAGTTGCGGACATTGGAGGTGTATTTGCTAGGAGAATTACACTCACTCGGGTTGGATAGTCAGTCAATCTGCCCGAGTATAGTCATTGTTGGGCAGGCGATTTCTCCAAGTGCGAGGCGAAATCTCTCAAATGGCCATCTTGCTCGTGTGAACCAATGCTTCCTCACACAAATCACGCAGAATGGTCTCCCAGTTGCGGACATTGGAGGTGTATTTGCTAGGAGAATTACACTCACTCGGGTTGGATAGTCAGTCAATCTGCCCGAGTATAGTCATTGTTGGGCAGGCGATTTCTCCAAGTGCGAGGCGAAATCTCTCAAATGGCCATCTTGCTCGTGTGAACCAATGCTTCCTCACACAAATCACGCAGAATGGTCTCCCAGTTGCGGACATTGGAGGTGTATTTGCTAGGAGAATTGACACTCACTCGGGTTGGATAGTCAGTCAATCTGCCCGAGTATAGTCATTGTTGGGCAGGCGATTTCTCCAAGTGCGAGGCGAAATCTCTCAAATGGCCATCTTGCTCGTGTGAACCAATGCTTCCTCACACAAATCACGCAGAATGGTCTCCCAGTTGCGGACATTGGAGGTGTATTTGCTAGGAGAATTGACACTCACTCGGGTTGGATAGTCAGTCAATCTGCCCGAGTATAGTCATTGTTGGCAGGCGATTTCTCCAAGTGCGAGGCGAAATCTCTCAAATGGCCATCTTGCTCGTGTGAACCAATGCTTCCTCACACAAATCACGCAGAAATGGTCTCCAGTTGCGGACATTGGAGATTTGCTAGGAGAATTGACACTCACTCGGGTTGGATAGTCAGTCAATCTGCCCGAGTATAGTCATTGTTGGGCAGGCGATTTCTCCAAGTGCGAGGCGAAATCTCTCAAATGGCCATCTTGCTCGTGTGAACCAATGCTTCCTCCACACAAATCACGCAGAATGGTCTCCCAGTTGCGGACATTGGAGGTGTATTTGCTAGGAGAATTGACACTCACTCGGGTTGGATAGTCAGTCAATCTGCCCGAGTATAGTCATTGTTGGGCAGGCGATTTCTCCAAGTGCGAGGCGAAATCTCTCAAATGGCCATCTTGCTCGTGTGAACCAATGCTTCTCCACACAAATCACGCAGAATGGTCTCCCAGTTGCGGACATTGGAGGTGTATTTGCTAGGAGAATTGACACTCACTCGGGTTGGATAGTCAGTCAATCTGCCCGAGTATAGTCATTGTTGGGCAGGCGATTTCTCCAAGTGCGAGGCGAAATCTCTCAAAATGGCCATCTTGCTCGTGTGAAACAATGCTTCCTCACACAAATCACGCAGAATGGTCTCCCAGTTGCGGACATTGGAGGTGTATTTGCTAGGAGAATTGACACTCACTCGGGTTGGATAGTCAGTCAATCTGCCCGAGTATAGTCATTGTTGGGCAGGCGATTTCTCCAAGTGCGAGGCGAAATCTCTCAAATGGCCATCTTGCTCGTGTGAACCAATGCTTCCTCACACAAATCACGCAGAATGGTCTCCCAGTTGCGGACATTGGAGGTGTATTTGCTAGGAGAATTGACACTCACTCGGGTTGGATAGTCAGTCAATCTGCCGAGTATAGTCATTGTTGGGCAGGCGATTTCTCCAAGTGCGAGGCGAAATCTTCTCAAATGGCCATCTTGCTCGTGTGAACCAATGCTTCCTCCACACAAATCACGCAGAATGGTCTCCCAGTTGCGGACATTGGAGGTATTTGCTAGGAGAATTGACACTCACTCGGATTGGATAGTCAGTCAATCTGCCCGAGTATAGTCATTGTTGGGCAGGCGATTTCTCCAAGTGCGAGGCGAAATCTCTCAAATGGCCATCTTGCTCGTGTGAACCAATGCTTCCTCACACAAATCACGCAGAATGGTCTCCCAGTTGCGGACATTGGAGGTGTATTTGCTAGGAGAATTGACACTCACTCGGGTTGGATAGTCAGTCAATCTGCCCGAGTATAGTCATTGTTGGGCAGGCGATTTCTCCAAGTGCGAGGCGAAATCTCTCAAATGGCCATCTTGCTCGTGTGAACCAATGCTTCCTCCACACAAATCACGCAGAATGGTCTCCCAGTTGCGGACATTGGAGGTGTATTTGCTAGGAGAATTACACTCACTCGGGTTGGATAGTCAGTCAATCTGCCCGAGTATAGTCATTGTTGGGCAGGCGATTTCTCCAAGTGCGAGGCGAAAATCTCTCAAATGGCCATCTTGCTCGTGTGAAACAATGCTTCCTCACACAAATCACGCAGAATGGTCTCCCAGTTGCGGACATTGGAGGTGTATTTGCTTAGGAGAATTGACACTCACTCGGGTTGGATAGTCAGTCAATCTGCCCGAGTATAGTCATTGTTGGGCAGGCGATTTCTCCAAGTGCGAGGCGAAATCTCTCAAATGGCCATCTTGCTCGTGTGAACCAATGCTTCCTCCACACAAATCACGCAGAATGGTCTCCCAGTTGCGGACATTGGAGGTGTATTTGCTAGGAGAATTGACACTCACTCGGGTTGGATAGTCAGTCAATCTGCCCGAGTATAGTCATTGTTGGGCAGGCGATTTCTCCAAGTGCGAGGCGAAATCTCTCAAATGGCCATCTTGCTCGTGTGAAACAATGCTTCCTCCACACAAAATCACGCAGAATGGTCTCCCAGTTGCGGACATTGGAGTATATTTGCTAGGAGAATTGACACTCACTCGGATTGGATAGTCAGTCAATCTGCCCGAGTATAGTCATTGTTGGGCAGGCGATTTCTCCAAGTGCGAGGCGAAATCTCTCAAATGGCCATCTTGCTCGTGTGAACCAATGCTTCCTCCACACAAATCACGCAGAATGGTCTCCCAGTTGCGGACATTGGAGGTGTATTTGCTAGGAGAATTACACTCACTCGGGTTGGATAGTCAGTCAATCTGCCCGAGTATAGTCATTGTTGGCCATTTTCTCAAGTGCGAGGCGAAAATCTCTCAAATGGCCTCTTGCTCGTGTGAACAATGCTTCCTCACACAAATCACGCAGAATGGTCTCCCAGTTGCGGACATTGGAGGTGTATTTGCTAGGAGAATTGACACTCACTCGGGTTGGATAGTCAGTCAATCTGCCCGAGTATAGTCATTGTTGGGCAGGCGATTTCTCCAAGTGCGAGGCGAAATCTCTCAAATGGCCATTCTTGCTCGTGTGAACCAATGCTTCCTCCACACAAATCACGCAGAATGGTCTCCCAGTTGCGGACATTGGAGGTGTATTTGCTAGGAGAATTGACACTCACTCGGGTTGGATAGTCAGTCAATCTGCCCGAGTATAGTCATTGTTGGGCAGGCGATTTCTCCAAGTGCGAGGCGAAATCTCTCAAATGGCCATCTTGCTCGTGTGAACCAATGCTTCCTCACACAAATCACGCAGAATGGTCTCCAGTTTGCGGACATTGGAGGTGTATTTGCTAGGAGAATTAACACTCACTCGGGTTGGATAGTCAGTCAATCTGCCCGAGTATAGTCATTGTTGGGCAAGGCGATTTCTCCAAGTGCGAGGCGAAATCTCTCAAAATGGCCATCTTGCTCGTGTGAAACAATGCTTCCTCCACACAAATCACGCAGAATGGTCTCCAGTTGCGGACATTGGAGGTGTATTTGCAAGGAGAATTGACACTCACTCGGGTTGGATAGTCAGTCAATCTGCCCGAGTATAGTCATTGTTGGGCAGGCGATTTCTCCAAGTGCGAGGCGAAATCTCTCAAATGGCCATTCTTGCTCGTGTGAAACCAATGCTTCCTCTCACACAAATCACGCAGAATGGTCTCCAGTTGCGGACATTGGAAGGTGTATTTTTGCTAGGAGAATTGACACTCACTCGGGTTGGATAGTCAGTCAATCTGCCCGAGTATAGTCATTGTTGGGCAGGCGATTTCTCCAAGTGCGAGGCGAAATCTCTCAAATGGCCATCTTGTCGTGTGAACCAATGCTTCCTCCACACAAATCACGCAGAATGGTCCTCCCAGTTGCGGACATTGGAGGTGTATTTGCTAGGAGAATTGACACTGCACTCGGGTTGGATAGTCAGTCAATCTGCCCGAAGTATAGTCATTGTTGGGCAGGCGATTTCTCCAAGTGCGAGGCGAAATCTCTCAAAATGCCATCTTGCTCGTGTGAACCAATGCTTCCTCCACACAAATCACGCAGAATGGTTCTCCCCAGTTGCGGAACATTTGCTAGGAGAATTGACACTCACACGGATTGGATAGTCAGTCAATCTGCCCGAGTATAGTCAATTGTTGGGCAGGCGATTTCTCCAAGTGAGGCGAAAAATCTCTCAAATGGCCATCTTGCTCGTGTGAAAACAATGCTTCCTCCCACACAAATCACGCAGAAGCATGGTCTCCCAGTTGCGGGACATTGAGAGATTTGCTAGGAGAAATCGCCTGCCCAACAATGACTATACTCGGGCAGATTGGACTATCCAATCCCCGAGTGAGTGTCATTTCTCTAGGCAAATACTTCAATGGCCATTTTCGTGTGGAGGAAGCATTGCTTCACACAAAGGCATTTGAGAGATTTCGCCTTGCGCTTGGAGAAATCGCCTGCCCAACAATGACTATACTCGGGCAGATTGACTGACTATCCAACCCGAGTGAGTGTCAATTCTCCTAGCAAATACACCTCCAATGTCCGCAACTGGGAGACCATTCTGCGTGATTTGTGTGGAGGAAGCATTGCTTCACACCAGCAACATGGCCATTTGAGAGATTTCGCCTCGCACTTGGAGAAATCGCCTGCCCAACATGACTATACTCGGGCAGATTGACTGACTATCCAACCCGAGTGAGTGTCAATTCTCCTAGGCAAATACACCTCCAATGTCCGCAACTGGGAGACCATTCTGCGTGATTTGTGTGGAGGAAGCATTGGTTCACACGACAAGATGGCCATTTGAGAGATTTCGCCTCGCACTTGGAGAAATCGCCTTGCCCAACAATGACTATACTCGGGCAGATTGACTGACTATCCAACCCGAGTGAGTGTCAATTCTCCTAGCAAATACACCTCCAATGTCGCAACTGGGAGACCATTCTGCGTGATTTGTGTGGAGGAAGCATTGTTCACACGAGGAAGATGGCCATTGAGAGATTTCGCCTCGCACTTGGAGAAATCGCCTGCCCAACAATGACTATACTCGGGCAGATTGACTGACTATCCAACCCGAGTGAGTGTCAATTCTCCTAGCAAATACACCTCCAATGTCCGCAACTGGGAGACCATTCTGCGTGATTTGTGTGGAGGAAGCATTGGTTTCACACGAGCAAGATGGCCATTTGAGAGATTTCGCCTCGCACTTGGAGAAATCGCCTGCCCAACAATGACTATACTCGGGCAGATTGACTGACTATCCAACCCGAGTGAGTGTCAATTCTCCTAGCAAATACACCTCCAATGTCCGCAACTGGGAGACCATTCTGCGTGATTTGTGTGGAGGAAGCATTGGTTCACACGAGCAGAAGGCCATTTGAGAGATTTCGCCTCGCACTTGGAGAAATCGCCTGCCCAACAATGACTATACTCGGGCAGATTGACTGACTATCCAACCCGAGTGAGTGTCAATTCTCCTAGCAAATACACCTCCAATGTCCGCAACTGGGAGACCATTCTGCGTGATTTGTGTGGAGGAAGCATTGTTTCACACGAGGTAGATGGCCATTTGAGAGATTTCGCCTCGCACTTGGAGAAATCGCCTGCCCAACAATGACTATACTCGGGCAGATTGACTGACTATCCAACCCGAGTGAGTGTCAATTCTCCTAGCAAATACACCTCCAATGTCCGCAACTGGGAGACCATTCTGCGTGATTTGTGTGGAGGAAGCATTGTTTCACACGAGGTAGATGGCCATTTGAGAGATTTCGCCTCGCACTTGGAGAAATCGCCTGCCCAACAATGACTATACTCGGGCAGATTGACTGACTATCCAACCCGAGTGAGTGTCAATTCTCCTAGCAAATACACCTCCAATGTCCGCAACTGGGAGACCATTCTGCGTGATTTGTGTGGAGGAAGCATTGGTTCACACGAGCAAGATGGCCATTTGAGAGATTTCGCCTCGCACTTGGAGAAATCGCCTGCCCAACAATGACTATACTCGGGCAGATTGACTGACTATCCAACCCGAGTGAGTGTCAATTCTCCTAGCAAATACACCTCCAATGTCCGCAACTGGGAGACCATTCTGCGTGATTTGTGTGGAGGAAGCATTGGTTCACACGAGCAAGATGGCCATTTGAGAGATTTCGCCTCGCACTTGGAGAAATCGCCTGCCCAACAATGACTATACTCGGGCAGATTGACTGACTATCCAACCCGAGTGAGTGTCAATTCTCCTAGCAAATACACCTCCAATGTCCGCAACTGGGAGACCATTCTGCGTGATTTGTGTGGAGGAAGCATTGTTTCACACGAGCAAGATGCCATTTGAGAGATTTCGCCTCGCACTTGGAGAAATCGCCTGCCCAACAATGACTATACTCGGGCAGATTGACTGACTATCCAACCCGAGTGAGTGTCAATTCTCCTAGCAAATACACCTCCAATGTCCGCAACTGGGAGACCATTCTGCGTGATTTGTGTGGAGGAAGCATTGGTTCACACGAGCAAGATGGCCATTTGAGAGATTTCGCCTCGCACTTGGAGAAATCGCCTGCCCAACAATGACTATACTCGGGCAGATTGACTGACTATCCAACCCGAGTGAGTGTCAATTCTCCTAGCAAATACACCTCCAATGTCCGCAACTGGGAGACCATTCTGCGTGATTTGTGTGGAGGAAGCATTGCTTCACACGAGCAAGATGGCCATTTGAGAGATTTCGCCTCGCACTTGGAGAAATCGCCTGCCCAACAATGACTATACTCGGGCAGATTGACTGACTATCCAACCCGAGTGAGTGTCAATTCTCCTAGCAAATACACCTCCAATGTCCGCAACTGGGAGACCATTCTGCGTGATTTGTGTGGAGGAAGCATTGGTTCACACGAGCAAGATGGCCATTTGAGAGATTTCGCCTCGCACTTGGAGAAATCGCCTGCCCAACAATGACTATACTCGGGCAGATTGACTGACTATCCAACCCGAGTGAGTGTCAATTCTCCTAGCAAATACACCTCCAATGTCCGCAACTGGGAGACCATTCTGCGTGATTTGTGTGGAAGGAGGATTGCCTCACACGAGGAAGATGGCCATTTGAGAGATTTCGCCTCGCACTTGGAGAAATCGCCTGCCCAACAATGACTATACTCGGGCAGATTGACTGACTATCCAACCCGAGTGAGTGTCAATTCTCCTAGCAAATACACCTCCAATGTCCGCAACTGGGAGACCATTCTGCGTGATTTGTGTGGAGGAAGCATTGGTTCACACGAGGTAGAAGGCCATTTGAGAGATTTCGCCTCGCACTTGGAGAAATCGCCTGCCCAACAATGACTATACCTCGGGCAGATTGACTGACTATCCAACCCGAGTGAGTGTCAATTCTCCTAGCAAATACACCTCCAATGTCCGCAACTGGGAGACCATTCTGCGTGATTTGTGTGGAGGAAGCATTGCTTCACACGAGCAAGATGGCCATTTGAGAGATTTCGCCTCGCACTTGGAGAAATCGCCTGCCCAACAATGACTATACTCGGGCAGATTGACTGACTATCCAACCCGAGTGAGTGTCAATTCTCCTAGCAAATACACCTCCAATGTCCGCAACTGGGAGACCATTCTGCGTGATTTGTGTGGAGGAAGCATTGTTTCACACGAGGTAGAAGGCCATTTGAGAGATTTCGCCTCGCACTTGGAGAAATCGCCTGCCCAACAATGACTATACTCGGGCAGATTGACTGACTATCCAACCCGAGTGAGTGTCAATTCTCCTAGCAAATACACCTCCAATGTCCGCAACTGGGAGACCATTCTGCGTGATTTGTGTGGAGGAAGCATTGGTTCACACGAGCAAGATGGCCATTTGAGAGATTTCGCCTCGCACTTGGAGAAATCGCCTTGCCCAACAATGACTATACTCGGGCAGATTGACTGACTATCCAACCCGAGTGAGTGTCAATTCTCCTAGCAAATACACCTCCAATGTCCGCAACTGGGAGACCATTCTGCGTGATTTGTGTGGAGGAAGCATTGTTTCACACGAGCAAGATGGCCATTTGAGAGATTTCGCCTCGCACTTGGAGAAATCGCCTGCCCAACAATGACTATACTCGGGCAGATTGACTGACTATCCAACCCGAGTGAGTGTCAATTCTCCTAGCAAATACACCTCCAATGTCCGCAACTGGGAGACCATTCTGCGTGATTTGTGTGGAGGAAGCATTGGTTCACACGAGCAAGATGGCCATTTGAGAGATTTCGCCTCGCACTTGGAGAAATCGCCTGCCCAACAATGACTATACTCGGGCAGATTGACTGACTATCCAACCCGAGTGAGTGTCAATTCTCCTAGCAAATACACCTCCAATGTCCGGCAACTGGGAGACCATTCTGCGTGATTTGTGTGGAGGAAGCATTGCTTCACACGAGCAAGATGGCCATTTGAGAGATTTCGCCTCGCACTTGGAGAAATCGCCTGCCCAACAATGACTATACTCGGGCAGATTGACTGACTATCCAACCCGAGTGAGTGTCAATTCTCCTAGCAAATACACCTCCAATGTCCGCAACTGGGAGACCATTCTGCGTGATTTGTGTGGAGGAAGCATTGTTTCACACGAGCAAGATGGCCATTTGAGAGATTTCGCCTCGCACTTGGAGAAATCGCCTGCCCAACAATGACTATACTCGGGCAGATTGACTGACTATCCAACCCGAGTGAGTGTCAATTCTCCTAGCAAATACACCTCCAATGTCCGCAACTGGGAGACCATTCTGCGTGATTTGTGTGGAGGAAGCATTGTTCACACGAGCAAGATGGCCATTTGAGAGATTTCGCCTCGCACTTGGAGAAATCGCCTGCCCAACAATGACTATACTCGGGCAGATTGACTGACTATCCAACCCGAGTGAGTGTCAATTCTCCTAGCAAATACACCTCCAATGTCCGCAACTGGGAGACCATTCTGCGTGATTTGTGTGGAGGAAGCATTGTTTCACACGAGCAAGATGGCCATTTGAGAGATTTCGCCTCGCACTTGGAGAAATCGCCTGCCCAACAATGACTATACTCGGGCAGATTGACTGACTATCCAACCCGAGTGAGTGTCAATTCTCCTAGCAAATACACCTCCAATGTCCGCAACTGGGAGACCATTCTGCGTGATTTGTGTGGAGGAAGCATTGTTTCACACGAGCAAGATGGCCATTTGAGAGATTTCGCCTCGCACTTGGAGAAATCGCCTGCCCAACAATGACTATACTCGGGCAGATTGACTGACTATCCAACCCGAGTGAGTGTCAATTCTCCTAGCAAATACACCTCCAATGTCCGCAACTGGGAGACCATTCTGCGTGATTTGTGTGGAGGAAGCATTGGTTCACACGAGCAGATGGCCATTTGAGAGATTTCGCCTCGCACTTGGAGAAATCGCCTGCCCAACAATGACTATACTCGGGCAGATTGACTGACTATCCAACCCGAGTGAGTGTCAATTCTCCTAGCAAATACACCTCCAATGTCCGCAACTGGGAGACCATTCTGCGTGATTTGTGTGGAGGAAGCATTGTTTCACACGAGGTAGAAGGCCATTTGAGAGATTTCGCCTCGCACTTGGAGAAATCGCCTTGCCCAACAATGACTATACTCGGGCAGATTGACTGACTATCCAACCCGAGTGAGTGTCAATTCTCCTAGCAAATACACCTCCAATGTCCGCAACTGGGAGACCATTCTGCGTGATTTGTGTGGAGGAAGCATTGTTCACACGAGCAAGATGGCCATTTGAGAGATTTCGCCTCGCACTTGGAGAAATCGCCTGCCCAACAATGACTATACTCGGGCAGATTGACTGACTATCCAACCCGAGTGAGTGTCAATTCTCCTAGCAAATACACCTCCAATGTCCGCAACTGGGAGACCATTCTGCGTGATTTGTGTGGAGGAAGCATTGGTTCACACGAGCAAGATGGCCATTTGAGAGATTTCGCCTCGCACTTGGAGAAATCGCCTGCCCAACAATGACTATACTCGGGCAGATTGACTGACTATCCAACCCGAGTGAGTGTCAATTCTCCTAGCAAATACACCTCCAATGTCGCAACTGGGAGACCATTCTGCGTGATTTGTGTGGAGGAAGCATTGCTTCACACGAGCAAGATGGCCATTTGAGAGATTTCGCCTCGCACTTGGAGAAATCGCCTGCCCAACAATGACTATACTCGGGCAGATTGACTGACTATCCAACCCGAGTGAGTGTCAATTCTCCTAGCAAATACACCTCCAATGTCCGCAACTGGGAGACCATTCTGCGTGATTTGTGTGGAGGAAGCATTGTTTCACACGAGCAAGATGGCCATTTGAGAGATTTCGCCTCGCACTTGGAGAAATCGCCTGCCCAACAATGACTATACTCGGGCAGATTGACTGACTATCCAACCCGAGTGAGTGTCAATTCTCCTAGCAAATACACCTCCAATGTCCGCAACTGGGAGACCATTCTGCGTGATTTGTGTGGAGGAAGCATTGGTTCACACGAGCAAGATGGCCATTTGAGAGATTTCGCCTCGCACTTGGAGAAATCGCCTGCCCAACAATGACTATTACTCGGGCAGATTGACTGACTATCCAACCCGAGTGAGTGTCAATTCTCCTAGCAAATACACCTCCAATGTCCGCAACTGGGAGACCATTCTGCGTGATTTGTGTGGAGGAAGCATTGCTTCACACGAGCAAGGGCCATTTGAGAGATTTCGCCTCGCACTTGGAGAAATCGCCTGCCCAACAATGACTATACTCGGGCAGATTGACTGACTATCCAACCCGAGTGAGTGTCAATTCTCCTAGCAAATACACCTCCAATGTCCGCAACTGGGAGACCATTCTGCGTGATTTGTGTGGAGGAAGCATTGTTTCACACGAGCAAGATGGCCATTTGAGAGATTTCGCCTCGCACTTGGAGAAATCGCCTGCCCAACAATGACTATACTCGGGCAGATTGACTGACTATCCAACCCGAGTGAGTGTCAATTCTCCTAGCAAATACACCTCCAATGTCCGCAACTGGGAGACCATTCTGCGTGATTTGTGTGGAGGAAGCATTGGTTCACACGAGCAAGATGGCCATTTGAGAGATTTCGCCTCGCACTTGGAGAAATCGCCTGCCCAACAATGACTATACTCGGGCAGATTGACTGACTATCCAACCCGAGTGAGTGTCAATTCTCCTAGCAAATACACCTCCAATGTCCGCAACTGGGAGACCATTCTGCGTGATTTGTGTGGAGGAAGCATTGTTTCACACGAGCAAGATGGCCATTTGAGAGATTTCGCCTCGCACTTGGAGAAATCGCCTGCCAACAATGACTATACTCGGGCAGATTGACTGACTATCCAACCCGAGTGAGTGTCAATTCTCCTAGCAAATACACCTCCAATGTCCGCAACTGGGAGACCATTCTGCGTGATTTGTGTGGAGGAAGCATTGGTTCACACGAGCAAGATGGCCATTTGAGAGATTTCGCCTCGCACTTGGAGAAATCGCCTGCCCAACAATGACTATACTCGGGCAGATTGACTGACTATCCAACCCGAGTGAGTGTCAATTCTCCTAGCAAATACACCTCCAATGTCCGCAACTGGGAGACCATTCTGCGTGATTTGTGTGGAGGAAGCATTGTTTCACACGAGCAAGATGGCCATTTGAGAGATTTCGCCTCGCACTTGGAGAAATCGCCTGCCCAACAATGACTATACTCGGGCAGATTGACTGACTATCCAACCCGAGTGAGTGTCAATTCTCCTAGCAAATACACCTCCAATGTCCGCAACTGGGAGACCATTCTGCGTGATTTGTGTGGAGGAAGCATTGGTTTCACACGAGCAAGATGGCCATTTGAGAGATTTCGCCTCGCACTTGGAGAAATCGCCTGCCCAACAATGACTATACTCGGGCAGATTGACTGACTATCCAACCCGAGTGAGTGTCAATTCTCCTAGCAAATACACCTCCAATGTCCGCAACTGGGAGACCATTCTGCGTGATTTGTGTGGAGGAAGCATTGGTTTCACACGAGCAGATGGCCATTTGAGAGATTTCGCCTCGCACTTGGAGAAATCGCCTGCCCAACAATGACTATACTCGGGCAGATTGACTGACTATCCAACCCGAGTGAGTGTCAATTCTCCTAGCAAATACACCTCCAATGTCGCAACTGGGAGACCATTCTGCGTGATTTGTGTGGAGGAAGCATTGCTTCACACGAGCAAGATGGCCATTTGAGAGATTTCGCCTCGCACTTGGAGAAATCGCCTGCCCAACAATGACTATACTCGGGCAGATTGACTGACTATCCAACCCGAGTGAGTGTCAATTCTCCTAGCAAATACACCTCCAATGTCCGCAACTGGGAGACCATTCTGCGTGATTTGTGTGGAGGAAGCATTGGTTTCACACGAGCAAGATGGCCATTTGAGAGATTTCGCCTCGCACTTGGAGAAATCGCCTGCCCAACAATGACTATACTCGGGCAGATTGACTGACTATCCAACCCGAGTGAGTGTCAATTCTCCTAGCAAATACACCTCCAATGTCCGCAACTGGGAGACCATTCTGCGTGATTTGTGTGGAGGAAGCATTGGTTCACACGAGCAAGATGGCCATTTGAGAGATTTCGCCTCGCACTTGGAGAAATCGCCTGCCAACAATGACTATACTCGGGCAGATTGACTGACTATCCAACCCGAGTGAGTGTCAATTCTCCTAGCAAATACACCTCCAATGTCCGCAACTGGGAGACCATTCTGCGTGATTTGTGTGGAGGAAGCATTGGTTTCACACGAGCAAGATGGCCATTTGAGAGATTTCGCCTCGCACTTGGAGAAATCGCCTGCCCAACAATGACTATACTCGGGCAGATTGACTGACTATCCAACCCGAGTGAGTGTCAATTCTCCTAGCAAATACACCTCCAATGTCCGCAACTGGGAGACCATTCTGCGTGATTTGTGTGGAGGAAGCATTGTTCACACGATCAAGATGGCCATTTGAGAGATTTCGCCTCGCACTTGGAGAAATCGCCTGCCCAACAATGACTATACTCGGGCAGATTGACTGACTATCCAACCCGAGTGAGTGTCAATTCTCCTAGCAAATACACCTCCAATGTCCGCAACTGGGAGACCATTCTGCGTGATTTGTGTGGAGGAAGCATTGGTTCACACGAGCAAGATGGCCATTTGAGAGATTTCGCCTCGCACTTGGAGAAATCGCCTGCCCAACAATGACTATACTCGGGCAGATTGACTGACTATCCAACCCGAGTGAGTGTCAATTCTCCTAGCAAATACACCTCCAATGTCCGCAACTGGGAGACCATTCTGCGTGATTTGTGTGGAGGAAGCATTGTTTCACACGAGGCATTTGAGAGATTTCGCCTCGCACTTGGAGAAATCGCCTGCCCAACAATGACTATACTCGGGCAGATTGACTGACTATCCAACCCGAGTGAGTGTCAATTCTCCTAGCAAATACACCTCCAATGTCCGCAACTGGGAGACCATTCTGCGTGATTTGTGTGGAGGAAGCATTGTTTCACACGATCAGAATGGCCATTTGAGAGATTTCGCCTCGCACTTGGAGAAATCGCCTGCCGAACCATGACTATACTCGGGCAGATTGACTGACTATCCAACCCGAGTGAGTGTCAATTCTCCTAGCAAATACACCTCCAATGTCCGCAACTGGGAGACCATTCTGCGTGATTTGTGTGGAGGAAGCATTGTTTCACACCAGGAAATGGCCATTTGAGAGATTTCGCCTCGCACTTGGAGAAATCGCCTTGCCCAACAATGACTATACTCGGGCAGATTGACTGACTATCCAACCCGAGTGAGTGTCAATTCTCCTAGCAAATACACCTCCAATGTCCGCAACTGGGAGACCATTCTGCGTGATTTGTGTGGAGGAAGCATTGGTTCACACGAGCAAGATGGCCATTTGAGAGATTTCGCCTCGCACTTGGAGAAATCGCCTGCCAACAATGACTATACTCGGGCAGATTGACTGACTATCCAACCCGAGTGAGTGTCAATTCTCCTAGCAAATACACCTCCAATGTCCGCAACTTTGGAGACCATTCTGCGTGATTTGTGTGAGGAAGCATTGGTTCACACGAGCAAGATGGCCATTTGAGAGATTTCGCCTCGCACTTGGAGAAATCGCCTTGCCCAACAATGACTATACTCGGGCAGATTGACTCACTCTCCAACCCGAGTGAGTGTCAATTCTCCTAGCAAATACACCTCCAATGTCGCAACTTTGGAGACCATTCTGCGTGATTTGTGTGTGAGGAAGCATTGTTTCACACGATGGCCATTTGAGAGATTTCGCCTCGCACTTGGAGAAATCGCCTGCCCAACAATGACTATACCTCGGGCAGATTGACTGACTATCCAACCCGAGTGAGTGTCAATTCTCCTAGCAAATACACCTCCAATGTCCGCAACTGGGAGACCATTCTGCGTGATTTGTGTGGAGGAAGCATTGCTTCACACGAGCAAGATGGCCATTTGAGAGATTTCGCCTCGTACTTGGAGAAATCGCCTGCCCAACAATGACTATACTCGGGCAGATTGACTGACTATCCAACCCGAGTGAGTGTCAATTCTCCTAGCAAATACACTCCAATGTCCGCAATTTGGAGACCATTCTGCGTGATTTGTGTGGAGGAAGCATTGCTTTCACACGAGGTAGAAAGGCATGGGCATTTGAGAGATTTCGCCTCGCACTTGGAGAAATCGCCTGCCCAACAATGACTATACTCGGGCAGATTGACTGACAATCTCTCTCACCCATGTTGATGGTGTGAAGCAATGCTTCACACAAATCAACGCACTCAAAATTGCCGACATTGGAGGTATATTGCCTAGGAGAATTGACACTCACTCGGGTCGGAGAGTGAGTCAATCTGCCAGAGGATAGTCATGGTTCGGCAAGCGATTTCTCCACGTACGAGGCGAAATCTCTCAAATGCCCATGTCGATGGTGTGAAGCAATGCTTCCTCCACACAAATCACGCAGAATGGTCTCCAAATTGCCGACATTGGAGGTATATTGCCTAGGAGAATTGACACTCACTCGGGTCGGAGAGTGAGTCAATCTGCCAGAGGATAGTCATGGTTCGGCAAGCGATTTCTCCACGTACGAGGCGAAATCTCTCAAATGCCCATGTTGATGGTGTGAAGCAATGCTTCCTCCACACAAATCACGCAGAATGGTCTCCAAATTGCCGACATTGGAGGTATATTGCCTAGGAGAATTGACACTCACTCGGGTCGGAGAGTGAGTCAATCTGCCAGAGGATAGTCATGGTTCGGCAAGCGATTTCTCCACGTACGAGGCGAAATCTCTCAAATGCCCATGTTGATGGTGTGAAGCAATGCTTCCTCCACACAAATCACGCAGAATGGTCTCCAAATTGCCGACATTGGAGGTATATTGCCTAGGAGAATTGACACTCACTCGGGTCGGAGAGTGAGTCAATCTGCCAGAGGATAGTCATGGTTCGGCAAGCGATTTCTCCACGTACGAGGCGAAATCTCTCAAATGCCCATGTTGATGGTGTGAAGCAATGCTTCCTCCACACAAATCACGCAGAATGGTCTCCAAATTGCCGACATTGGAGGTATATTGCCTAGGAGAATTGACACTCACTCGGGTCGGAGAGTGAGTCAATCTGCCAGAGGATAGTCATGGTTCGGCAAGCGATTTCTCCACGTACGAGGCGAAATCTCTCAAATGCCCATGTTGATGGTGTGAAGCAATGCTTCCTCCACACAAATCACGCAGAATGGTCTCCAAATTGCCGACATTGGAGGTATATTGCCTAGGAGAATTGACACTCACTCGGGTCGGAGAGTGAGTCAATCTGCCAGAGGATAGTCATGGTTCGGCAAGCGATTTCTCCACGTACGAGGCGAAATCTCTCAAATGCCCATGTTGATGGTGTGAAGCAATGCTTCCTCCACACAAATCACGCAGAATGGTCTCCAAATTGCCGACATTGGAGGTATATTGCCTAGGAGAATTGACACTCACTCGGGTCGGAGAGTGAGTCAATCTGCCAGAGGATAGTCATGGTTCGGCAAGCGATTTCTCCACGTACGAGGCGAAATCTCTCAAATGCCCATGTTGATGGTGTGAAGCAATGCTTCCTCCACACAAATCACGCAGAATGGTCTCCAAATTGCCGACATTGGAGGTATATTGCCTAGGAGAATTGACACTCACTCGGGTCGGAGAGTGAGTCAATCTGCCAGAGGATAGTCATGGTTCGGCAAGCGATTTCTCCACGTACGAGGCGAAATCTCTCAAATGCCCATGTTGATGGTGTGAAGCAATGCTTCCTCCACACAAATCACGCAGAATGGTCTCCAAATTGCCGACATTGGAGGTATATTGCCTAGGAGAATTGACACTCACTCGGGTCGGAGAGTGAGTCAATCTGCCAGAGGATAGTCATGGTTCGGCAAGCGATTTCTCCACGTACGAGGCGAAATCTCTCAAATGCCCATGTTGATGGTGTGAAGCAATGCTTCCTCCACACAAATCACGCAGAATGGTCTCCAAATTGCCGACATTGGAGGTATATTGCCTAGGAGAATTGACACTCACTCGGGTCGGAGAGTGAGTCAATCTGCCAGAGGATAGTCATGGTTCGGCAAGCGATTTCTCCACGTACGAGGCGAAATCTCTCAAATGCCCATGTTGATGGTGTGAAGCAATGCTTCCTCCACACAAATCACGCAGAATGGTCTCCAAATTGCCGACATTGGAGGTATATTGCCTAGGAGAATTGACACTCACTCGGGTCGGAGAGTGAGTCAATCTGCCAGAGGATAGTCATGGTTCGGCAAGCGATTTCTCCACGTACGAGGCGAAATCTCTCAAATGCCCATGTTGATGGTGTGAAGCAATGCTTCCTCCACACAAATCACGCAGAATGGTCTCCAAATTGCCGACATTGGAGGTATATTGCCTAGGAGAATTGACACTCACTCGGGTCGGAGAGTGAGTCAATCTGCCAGAGGATAGTCATGGTTCGGCAAGCGATTTCTCCACGTACGAGGCGAAATCTCTCAAATGCCCATGTTGATGGTGTGAAGCAATGCTTCCTCCACACAAATCACGCAGAATGGTCTCCAAATTGCCGACATTGGAGGTATATTGCCTAGGAGAATTGACACTCACTCGGGTCGGAGAGTGAGTCAATCTGCCAGAGGATAGTCATGGTTCGGCAAGCGATTTCTCCACGTACGAGGCGAAATCTCTCAAATGCCCATGTTGATGGTGTGAAGCAATGCTTCCTCCACACAAATCACGCAGAATGGTCTCCAAATTGCCGACATTGGAGGTATATTGCCTAGGAGAATTGACACTCACTCGGGTCGGAGAGTGAGTCAATCTGCCAGAGGATAGTCATGGTTCGGCAAGCGATTTCTCCACGTACGAGGCGAAATCTCTCAAATGCCCATGTTGATGGTGTGAAGCAATGCTTCCTCCACACAAATCACGCAGAATGGTCTCCAAATTGCCGACATTGGAGGTATATTGCCTAGGAGAATTGACACTCACTCGGGTCGGAGAGTGAGTCAATCTGCCAGAGGATAGTCATGGTTCGGCAAGCGATTTCTCCACGTACGAGGCGAAATCTCTCAAATGCCCATGTTGATGGTGTGAAGCAATGCTTCCTCCACACAAATCACGCAGAATGGTCTCCAAATTGCCGACATTGGAGGTATATTGCCTAGGAGAATTGACACTCACTCGGGTCGGAGAGTGAGTCAATCTGCCAGAGGATAGTCATGGTTCGGCAAGCGATTTCTCCACGTACGAGGCGAAATCTCTCAAATGCCCATGTTGATGGTGTGAAGCAATGCTTCCTCCACACAAATCACGCAGAATGGTCTCCAAATTGCCGACATTGGAGGTATATTGCCTAGGAGAATTGACACTCACTCGGGTCGGAGAGTGAGTCAATCTGCCAGAGGATAGTCATGGTTCGGCAAGCGATTTCTCCACGTACGAGGCGAAATCTCTCAAATGCCCATGTTGATGGTGTGAAGCAATGCTTCCTCCACACAAATCACGCAGAATGGTCTCCAAATTGCCGACATTGGAGGTATATTGCCTAGGAGAATTGACACTCACTCGGGTCGGAGAGTGAGTCAATCTGCCAGAGGATAGTCATGGTTCGGCAAGCGATTTCTCCACGTACGAGGCGAAATCTCTCAAATGCCCATGTTGATGGTGTGAAGCAATGCTTCCTCCACACAAATCACGCAGAATGGTCTCCAAATTGCCGACATTGGAGGTATATTGCCTAGGAGAATTGACACTCACTCGGGTCGGAGAGTGAGTCAATCTGCCAGAGGATAGTCATGGTTCGGCAAGCGATTTCTCCACGTACGAGGCGAAATCTCTCAAATGCCCATGTTGATGGTGTGAAGCAATGCTTCCTCCACACAAATCACGCAGAATGGTCTCCAAATTGCCGACATTGGAGGTATATTGCCTAGGAGAATTGACACTCACTCGGGTCGGAGAGTGAGTCAATCTGCCAGAGGATAGTCATGGTTCGGCAAGCGATTTCTCCACGTACGAGGCGAAATCTCTCAAATGCCCATGTTGATGGTGTGAAGCAATGCTTCCTCCACACAAATCACGCAGAATGGTCTCCAAATTGCCGACATTGGAGGTATATTGCCTAGGAGAATTGACACTCACTCGGGTCGGAGAGTGAGTCAATCTGCCAGAGGATAGTCATGGTTCGGCAAGCGATTTCTCCACGTACGAGGCGAAATCTCTCAAATGCCCATGTTGATGGTGTGAAGCAATGCTTCCTCCACACAAATCACGCAGAATGGTCTCCAAATTGCCGACATTGGAGGTATATTGCCTAGGAGAATTGACACTCACTCGGGTCGGAGAGTGAGTCAATCTGCCAGAGGATAGTCATGGTTCGGCAAGCGATTTCTCCACGTACGAGGCGAAATCTCTCAAATGCCCATGTTGATGGTGTGAAGCAATGCTTCCTCCACACAAATCACGCAGAATGGTCTCCAAATTGCCGACATTGGAGGTATATTGCCTAGGAGAATTGACACTCACTCGGGTCGGAGAGTGAGTCAATCTGCCAGAGGATAGTCATGGTTCGGCAAGCGATTTCTCCACGTACGAGGCGAAATCTCTCAAATGCCCATGTTGATGGTGTGAAGCAATGCTTCCTCCACACAAATCACGCAGAATGGTCTCCAAATTGCCGACATTGGAGGTATATTGCCTAGGAGAATTGACACTCACTCGGGTCGGAGAGTGAGTCAATCTGCCAGAGGATAGTCATGGTTCGGCAAGCGATTTCTCCACGTACGAGGCGAAATCTCTCAAATGCCCATGTTGATGGTGTGAAGCAATGCTTCCTCCACACAAATCACGCAGAATGGTCTCCAAATTGCCGACATTGGAGGTATATTGCCTAGGAGAATTGACACTCACTCGGGTCGGAGAGTGAGTCAATCTGCCAGAGGATAGTCATGGTTCGGCAAGCGATTTCTCCACGTACGAGGCGAAATCTCTCAAATGCCCATGTTGATGGTGTGAAGCAATGCTTCCTCCACACAAATCACGCAGAATGGTCTCCAAATTGCCGACATTGGAGGTATATTGCCTAGGAGAATTGACACTCACTCGGGTCGGAGAGTGAGTCAATCTGCCAGAGGATAGTCATGGTTCGGCAAGCGATTTCTCCACGTACGAGGCGAAATCTCTCAAATGCCCATGTTGATGGTGTGAAGCAATGCTTCCTCCACACAAATCACGCAGAATGGTCTCCAAATTGCCGACATTGGAGGTATATTGCCTAGGAGAATTGACACTCACTCGGGTCGGAGAGTGAGTCAATCTGCCAGAGGATAGTCATGGTTCGGCAAGCGATTTCTCCACGTACGAGGCGAAATCTCTCAAATGCCCATGTTGATGGTGTGAAGCAATGCTTCCTCCACACAAATCACGCAGAATGGTCTCCAAATTGCCGACATTGGAGGTATATTGCCTAGGAGAATTGACACTCACTCGGGTCGGAGAGTGAGTCAATCTGCCAGAGGATAGTCATGGTTCGGCAAGCGATTTCTCCACGTACGAGGCGAAATCTCTCAAATGCCCATGTTGATGGTGTGAAGCAATGCTTCCTCCACACAAATCACGCAGAATGGTCTCCAAATTGCCGACATTGGAGGTATATTGCCTAGGAGAATTGACACTCACTCGGGTCGGAGAGTGAGTCAATCTGCCAGAGGATAGTCATGGTTCGGCAAGCGATTTCTCCACGTACGAGGCGAAATCTCTCAAATGCCCATGTTGATGGTGTGAAGCAATGCTTCCTCCACACAAATCACGCAGAATGGTCTCCAAATTGCCGACATTGGAGGTATATTGCCTAGGAGAATTGACACTCACTCGGGTCGGAGAGTGAGTCAATCTGCCAGAGGATAGTCATGGTTCGGCAAGCGATTTCTCCACGTACGAGGCGAAATCTCTCAAATGCCCATGTTGATGGTGTGAAGCAATGCTTCCTCCACACAAATCACGCAGAATGGTCTCCAAATTGCCGACATTGGAGGTATATTGCCTAGGAGAATTGACACTCACTCGGGTCGGAGAGTGAGTCAATCTGCCAGAGGATAGTCATGGTTCGGCAAGCGATTTCTCCACGTACGAGGCGAAATCTCTCAAATGCCCATGTTGATGGTGTGAAGCAATGCTTCCTCCACACAAATCACGCAGAATGGTCTCCAAATTGCCGACATTGGAGGTATATTGCCTAGGAGAATTGACACTCACTCGGGTCGGAGAGTGAGTCAATCTGCCAGAGGATAGTCATGGTTCGGCAAGCGATTTCTCCACGTACGAGGCGAAATCTCTCAAATGCCCATGTTGATGGTGTGAAGCAATGCTTCCTCCACACAAATCACGCAGAATGGTCTCCAAATTGCCGACATTGGAGGTATATTGCCTAGGAGAATTGACACTCACTCGGGTCGGAGAGTGAGTCAATCTGCCAGAGGATAGTCATGGTTCGGCAAGCGATTTCTCCACGTACGAGGCGAAATCTCTCAAATGCCCATGTTGATGGTGTGAAGCAATGCTTCCTCCACACAAATCACGCAGAATGGTCTCCAAATTGCCGACATTGGAGGTATATTGCCTAGGAGAATTGACACTCACTCGGGTCGGAGAGTGAGTCAATCTGCCAGAGGATAGTCATGGTTCGGCAAGCGATTTCTCCACGTACGAGGCGAAATCTCTCAAATGCCCATGTTGATGGTGTGAAGCAATGCTTCCTCCACACAAATCACGCAGAATGGTCTCCAAATTGCCGACATTGGAGGTATATTGCCTAGGAGAATTGACACTCACTCGGGTCGGAGAGTGAGTCAATCTGCCAGAGGATAGTCATGGTTCGGCAAGCGATTTCTCCACGTACGAGGCGAAATCTCTCAAATGCCCATGTTGATGGTGTGAAGCAATGCTTCCTCCACACAAATCACGCAGAATGGTCTCCAAATTGCCGACATTGGAGGTATATTGCCTAGGAGAATTGACACTCACTCGGGTCGGAGAGTGAGTCAATCTGCCAGAGGATAGTCATGGTTCGGCAAGCGATTTCTCCACGTACGAGGCGAAATCTCTCAAATGCCCATGTTGATGGTGTGAAGCAATGCTTCCTCCACACAAATCACGCAGAATGGTCTCCAAATTGCCGACATTGGAGGTATATTGCCTAGGAGAATTGACACTCACTCGGGTCGGAGAGTGAGTCAATCTGCCAGAGGATAGTCATGGTTCGGCAAGCGATTTCTCCACGTACGAGGCGAAATCTCTCAAATGCCCATGTTGATGGTGTGAAGCAATGCTTCCTCCACACAAATCACGCAGAATGGTCTCCAAATTGCCGACATTGGAGGTATATTGCCTAGGAGAATTGACACTCACTCGGGTCGGAGAGTGAGTCAATCTGCCAGAGGATAGTCATGGTTCGGCAAGCGATTTCTCCACGTACGAGGCGAAATCTCTCAAATGCCCATGTTGATGGTGTGAAGCAATGCTTCCTCCACACAAATCACGCAGAATGGTCTCCAAATTGCCGACATTGGAGGTATATTGCCTAGGAGAATTGACACTCACTCGGGTCGGAGAGTGAGTCAATCTGCCAGAGGATAGTCATGGTTCGGCAAGCGATTTCTCCACGTACGAGGCGAAATCTCTCAAATGCCCATGTTGATGGTGTGAAGCAATGCTTCCTCCACACAAATCACGCAGAATGGTCTCCAAATTGCCGACATTGGAGGTATATTGCCTAGGAGAATTGACACTCACTCGGGTCGGAGAGTGAGTCAATCTGCCAGAGGATAGTCATGGTTCGGCAAGCGATTTCTCCACGTACGAGGCGAAATCTCTCAAATGCCCATGTTGATGGTGTGAAGCAATGCTTCCTCCACACAAATCACGCAGAATGGTCTCCAAATTGCCGACATTGGAGGTATATTGCCTAGGAGAATTGACACTCACTCGGGTCGGAGAGTGAGTCAATCTGCCAGAGGATAGTCATGGTTCGGCAAGCGATTTCTCCACGTACGAGGCGAAATCTCTCAAATGCCCATGTTGATGGTGTGAAGCAATGCTTCCTCCACACAAATCACGCAGAATGGTCTCCAAATTGCCGACATTGGAGGTATATTGCCTAGGAGAATTGACACTCACTCGGGTCGGAGAGTGAGTCAATCTGCCAGAGGATAGTCATGGTTCGGCAAGCGATTTCTCCACGTACGAGGCGAAATCTCTCAAATGCCCATGTTGATGGTGTGAAGCAATGCTTCCTCCACACAAATCACGCAGAATGGTCTCCAAATTGCCGACATTGGAGGTATATTGCCTAGGAGAATTGACACTCACTCGGGTCGGAGAGTGAGTCAATCTGCCAGAGGATAGTCATGGTTCGGCAAGCGATTTCTCCACGTACGAGGCGAAATCTCTCAAATGCCCATGTTGATGGTGTGAAGCAATGCTTCCTCCACACAAATCACGCAGAATGGTCTCCAAATTGCCGACATTGGAGGTATATTGCCTAGGAGAATTGACACTCACTCGGGTCGGAGAGTGAGTCAATCTGCCAGAGGATAGTCATGGTTCGGCAAGCGATTTCTCCACGTACGAGGCGAAATCTCTCAAATGCCCATGTTGATGGTGTGAAGCAATGCTTCCTCCACACAAATCACGCAGAATGGTCTCCAAATTGCCGACATTGGAGGTATATTGCCTAGGAGAATTGACACTCACTCGGGTCGGAGAGTGAGTCAATCTGCCAGAGGATAGTCATGGTTCGGCAAGCGATTTCTCCACGTACGAGGCGAAATCTCTCAAATGCCCATGTTGATGGTGTGAAGCAATGCTTCCTCCACACAAATCACGCAGAATGGTCTCCAAATTGCCGACATTGGAGGTATATTGCCTAGGAGAATTGACACTCACTCGGGTCGGAGAGTGAGTCAATCTGCCAGAGGATAGTCATGGTTCGGCAAGCGATTTCTCCACGTACGAGGCGAAATCTCTCAAATGCCCATGTTGATGGTGTGAAGCAATGCTTCCTCCACACAAATCACGCAGAATGGTCTCCAAATTGCCGACATTGGAGGTATATTGCCTAGGAGAATTGACACTCACTCGGGTCGGAGAGTGAGTCAATCTGCCAGAGGATAGTCATGGTTCGGCAAGCGATTTCTCCACGTACGAGGCGAAATCTCTCAAATGCCCATGTTGATGGTGTGAAGCAATGCTTCCTCCACACAAATCACGCAGAATGGTCTCCAAATTGCCGACATTGGAGGTATATTGCCTAGGAGAATTGACACTCACTCGGGTCGGAGAGTGAGTCAATCTGCCAGAGGATAGTCATGGTTCGGCAAGCGATTTCTCCACGTACGAGGCGAAATCTCTCAAATGCCCATGTTGATGGTGTGAAGCAATGCTTCCTCCACACAAATCACGCAGAATGGTCTCCAAATTGCCGACATTGGAGGTATATTGCCTAGGAGAATTGACACTCACTCGGGTCGGAGAGTGAGTCAATCTGCCAGAGGATAGTCATGGTTCGGCAAGCGATTTCTCCACGTACGAGGCGAAATCTCTCAAATGCCCATGTTGATGGTGTGAAGCAATGCTTCCTCCACACAAATCACGCAGAATGGTCTCCAAATTGCCGACATTGGAGGTATATTGCCTAGGAGAATTGACACTCACTCGGGTCGGAGAGTGAGTCAATCTGCCAGAGGATAGTCATGGTTCGGCAAGCGATTTCTCCACGTACGAGGCGAAATCTCTCAAATGCCCATGTTGATGGTGTGAAGCAATGCTTCCTCCACACAAATCACGCAGAATGGTCTCCAAATTGCCGACATTGGAGGTATATTGCCTAGGAGAATTGACACTCACTCGGGTCGGAGAGTGAGTCAATCTGCCAGAGGATAGTCATGGTTCGGCAAGCGATTTCTCCACGTACGAGGCGAAATCTCTCAAATGCCCATGTTGATGGTGTGAAGCAATGCTTCCTCCACACAAATCACGCAGAATGGTCTCCAAATTGCCGACATTGGAGGTATATTGCCTAGGAGAATTGACACTCACTCGGGTCGGAGAGTGAGTCAATCTGCCAGAGGATAGTCATGGTTCGGCAAGCGATTTCTCCACGTACGAGGCGAAATCTCTCAAATGCCCATGTTGATGGTGTGAAGCAATGCTTCCTCCACACAAATCACGCAGAATGGTCTCCAAATTGCCGACATTGGAGGTATATTGCCTAGGAGAATTGACACTCACTCGGGTCGGAGAGTGAGTCAATCTGCCAGAGGATAGTCATGGTTCGGCAAGCGATTTCTCCACGTACGAGGCGAAATCTCTCAAATGCCCATGTTGATGGTGTGAAGCAATGCTTCCTCCACACAAATCACGCAGAATGGTCTCCAAATTGCCGACATTGGAGGTATATTGCCTAGGAGAATTGACACTCACTCGGGTCGGAGAGTGAGTCAATCTGCCAGAGGATAGTCATGGTTCGGCAAGCGATTTCTCCACGTACGAGGCGAAATCTCTCAAATGCCCATGTTGATGGTGTGAAGCAATGCTTCCTCCACACAAATCACGCAGAATGGTCTCCAAATTGCCGACATTGGAGGTATATTGCCTAGGAGAATTGACACTCACTCGGGTCGGAGAGTGAGTCAATCTGCCAGAGGATAGTCATGGTTCGGCAAGCGATTTCTCCACGTACGAGGCGAAATCTCTCAAATGCCCATGTTGATGGTGTGAAGCAATGCTTCCTCCACACAAATCACGCAGAATGGTCTCCAAATTGCCGACATTGGAGGTATATTGCCTAGGAGAATTGACACTCACTCGGGTCGGAGAGTGAGTCAATCTGCCAGAGGATAGTCATGGTTCGGCAAGCGATTTCTCCACGTACGAGGCGAAATCTCTCAAATGCCCATGTTGATGGTGTGAAGCAATGCTTCCTCCACACAAATCACGCAGAATGGTCTCCAAATTGCCGACATTGGAGGTATATTGCCTAGGAGAATTGACACTCACTCGGGTCGGAGAGTGAGTCAATCTGCCAGAGGATAGTCATGGTTCGGCAAGCGATTTCTCCACGTACGAGGCGAAATCTCTCAAATGCCCATGTTGATGGTGTGAAGCAATGCTTCCTCCACACAAATCACGCAGAATGGTCTCCAAATTGCCGACATTGGAGGTATATTGCCTAGGAGAATTGACACTCACTCGGGTCGGAGAGTGAGTCAATCTGCCAGAGGATAGTCATGGTTCGGCAAGCGATTTCTCCACGTACGAGGCGAAATCTCTCAAATGCCCATGTTGATGGTGTGAAGCAATGCTTCCTCCACACAAATCACGCAGAATGGTCTCCAAATTGCCGACATTGGAGGTATATTGCCTAGGAGAATTGACACTCACTCGGGTCGGAGAGTGAGTCAATCTGCCAGAGGATAGTCATGGTTCGGCAAGCGATTTCTCCACGTACGAGGCGAAATCTCTCAAATGCCCATGTTGATGGTGTGAAGCAATGCTTCCTCCACACAAATCACGCAGAATGGTCTCCAAATTGCCGACATTGGAGGTATATTGCCTAGGAGAATTGACACTCACTCGGGTCGGAGAGTGAGTCAATCTGCCAGAGGATAGTCATGGTTCGGCAAGCGATTTCTCCACGTACGAGGCGAAATCTCTCAAATGCCCATGTTGATGGTGTGAAGCAATGCTTCCTCCACACAAATCACGCAGAATGGTCTCCAAATTGCCGACATTGGAGGTATATTGCCTAGGAGAATTGACACTCACTCGGGTCGGAGAGTGAGTCAATCTGCCAGAGGATAGTCATGGTTCGGCAAGCGATTTCTCCACGTACGAGGCGAAATCTCTCAAATGCCCATGTTGATGGTGTGAAGCAATGCTTCCTCCACACAAATCACGCAGAATGGTCTCCAAATTGCCGACATTGGAGGTATATTGCCTAGGAGAATTGACACTCACTCGGGTCGGAGAGTGAGTCAATCTGCCAGAGGATAGTCATGGTTCGGCAAGCGATTTCTCCACGTACGAGGCGAAATCTCTCAAATGCCCATGTTGATGGTGTGAAGCAATGCTTCCTCCACACAAATCACGCAGAATGGTCTCCAAATTGCCGACATTGGAGGTATATTGCCTAGGAGAATTGACACTCACTCGGGTCGGAGAGTGAGTCAATCTGCCAGAGGATAGTCATGGTTCGGCAAGCGATTTCTCCACGTACGAGGCGAAATCTCTCAAATGCCCATGTTGATGGTGTGAAGCAATGCTTCCTCCACACAAATCACGCAGAATGGTCTCCAAATTGCCGACATTGGAGGTATATTGCCTAGGAGAATTGACACTCACTCGGGTCGGAGAGTGAGTCAATCTGCCAGAGGATAGTCATGGTTCGGCAAGCGATTTCTCCACGTACGAGGCGAAATCTCTCAAATGCCCATGTTGATGGTGTGAAGCAATGCTTCCTCCACACAAATCACGCAGAATGGTCTCCAAATTGCCGACATTGGAGGTATATTGCCTAGGAGAATTGACACTCACTCGGGTCGGAGAGTGAGTCAATCTGCCAGAGGATAGTCATGGTTCGGCAAGCGATTTCTCCACGTACGAGGCGAAATCTCTCAAATGCCCATGTTGATGGTGTGAAGCAATGCTTCCTCCACACAAATCACGCAGAATGGTCTCCAAATTGCCGACATTGGAGGTATATTGCCTAGGAGAATTGACACTCACTCGGGTCGGAGAGTGAGTCAATCTGCCAGAGGATAGTCATGGTTCGGCAAGCGATTTCTCCACGTACGAGGCGAAATCTCTCAAATGCCCATGTTGATGGTGTGAAGCAATGCTTCCTCCACACAAATCACGCAGAATGGTCTCCAAATTGCCGACATTGGAGGTATATTGCCTAGGAGAATTGACACTCACTCGGGTCGGAGAGTGAGTCAATCTGCCAGAGGATAGTCATGGTTCGGCAAGCGATTTCTCCACGTACGAGGCGAAATCTCTCAAATGCCCATGTTGATGGTGTGAAGCAATGCTTCCTCCACACAAATCACGCAGAATGGTCTCCAAATTGCCGACATTGGAGGTATATTGCCTAGGAGAATTGACACTCACTCGGGTCGGAGAGTGAGTCAATCTGCCAGAGGATAGTCATGGTTCGGCAAGCGATTTCTCCACGTACGAGGCGAAATCTCTCAAATGCCCATGTTGATGGTGTGAAGCAATGCTTCCTCCACACAAATCACGCAGAATGGTCTCCAAATTGCCGACATTGGAGGTATATTGCCTAGGAGAATTGACACTCACTCGGGTCGGAGAGTGAGTCAATCTGCCAGAGGATAGTCATGGTTCGGCAAGCGATTTCTCCACGTACGAGGCGAAATCTCTCAAATGCCCATGTTGATGGTGTGAAGCAATGCTTCCTCCACACAAATCACGCAGAATGGTCTCCAAATTGCCGACATTGGAGGTATATTGCCTAGGAGAATTGACACTCACTCGGGTCGGAGAGTGAGTCAATCTGCCAGAGGATAGTCATGGTTCGGCAAGCGATTTCTCCACGTACGAGGCGAAATCTCTCAAATGCCCATGTTGATGGTGTGAAGCAATGCTTCCTCCACACAAATCACGCAGAATGGTCTCCAAATTGCCGACATTGGAGGTATATTGCCTAGGAGAATTGACACTCACTCGGGTCGGAGAGTGAGTCAATCTGCCAGAGGATAGTCATGGTTCGGCAAGCGATTTCTCCACGTACGAGGCGAAATCTCTCAAATGCCCATGTTGATGGTGTGAAGCAATGCTTCCTCCACACAAATCACGCAGAATGGTCTCCAAATTGCCGACATTGGAGGTATATTGCCTAGGAGAATTGACACTCACTCGGGTCGGAGAGTGAGTCAATCTGCCAGAGGATAGTCATGGTTCGGCAAGCGATTTCTCCACGTACGAGGCGAAATCTCTCAAATGCCCATGTTGATGGTGTGAAGCAATGCTTCCTCCACACAAATCACGCAGAATGGTCTCCAAATTGCCGACATTGGAGGTATATTGCCTAGGAGAATTGACACTCACTCGGGTCGGAGAGTGAGTCAATCTGCCAGAGGATAGTCATGGTTCGGCAAGCGATTTCTCCACGTACGAGGCGAAATCTCTCAAATGCCCATGTTGATGGTGTGAAGCAATGCTTCCTCCACACAAATCACGCAGAATGGTCTCCAAATTGCCGACATTGGAGGTATATTGCCTAGGAGAATTGACACTCACTCGGGTCGGAGAGTGAGTCAATCTGCCAGAGGATAGTCATGGTTCGGCAAGCGATTTCTCCACGTACGAGGCGAAATCTCTCAAATGCCCATGTTGATGGTGTGAAGCAATGCTTCCTCCACACAAATCACGCAGAATGGTCTCCAAATTGCCGACATTGGAGGTATATTGCCTAGGAGAATTGACACTCACTCGGGTCGGAGAGTGAGTCAATCTGCCAGAGGATAGTCATGGTTCGGCAAGCGATTTCTCCACGTACGAGGCGAAATCTCTCAAATGCCCATGTTGATGGTGTGAAGCAATGCTTCCTCCACACAAATCACGCAGAATGGTCTCCAAATTGCCGACATTGGAGGTATATTGCCTAGGAGAATTGACACTCACTCGGGTCGGAGAGTGAGTCAATCTGCCAGAGGATAGTCATGGTTCGGCAAGCGATTTCTCCACGTACGAGGCGAAATCTCTCAAATGCCCATGTTGATGGTGTGAAGCAATGCTTCCTCCACACAAATCACGCAGAATGGTCTCCAAATTGCCGACATTGGAGGTATATTGCCTAGGAGAATTGACACTCACTCGGGTCGGAGAGTGAGTCAATCTGCCAGAGGATAGTCATGGTTCGGCAAGCGATTTCTCCACGTACGAGGCGAAATCTCTCAAATGCCCATGTTGATGGTGTGAAGCAATGCTTCCTCCACACAAATCACGCAGAATGGTCTCCAAATTGCCGACATTGGAGGTATATTGCCTAGGAGAATTGACACTCACTCGGGTCGGAGAGTGAGTCAATCTGCCAGAGGATAGTCATGGTTCGGCAAGCGATTTCTCCACGTACGAGGCGAAATCTCTCAAATGCCCATGTTGATGGTGTGAAGCAATGCTTCCTCCACACAAATCACGCAGAATGGTCTCCAAATTGCCGACATTGGAGGTATATTGCCTAGGAGAATTGACACTCACTCGGGTCGGAGAGTGAGTCAATCTGCCAGAGGATAGTCATGGTTCGGCAAGCGATTTCTCCACGTACGAGGCGAAATCTCTCAAATGCCCATGTTGATGGTGTGAAGCAATGCTTCCTCCACACAAATCACGCAGAATGGTCTCCAAATTGCCGACATTGGAGGTATATTGCCTAGGAGAATTGACACTCACTCGGGTCGGAGAGTGAGTCAATCTGCCAGAGGATAGTCATGGTTCGGCAAGCGATTTCTCCACGTACGAGGCGAAATCTCTCAAATGCCCATGTTGATGGTGTGAAGCAATGCTTCCTCCACACAAATCACGCAGAATGGTCTCCAAATTGCCGACATTGGAGGTATATTGCCTAGGAGAATTGACACTCACTCGGGTCGGAGAGTGAGTCAATCTGCCAGAGGATAGTCATGGTTCGGCAAGCGATTTCTCCACGTACGAGGCGAAATCTCTCAAATGCCCATGTTGATGGTGTGAAGCAATGCTTCCTCCACACAAATCACGCAGAATGGTCTCCAAATTGCCGACATTGGAGGTATATTGCCTAGGAGAATTGACACTCACTCGGGTCGGAGAGTGAGTCAATCTGCCAGAGGATAGTCATGGTTCGGCAAGCGATTTCTCCACGTACGAGGCGAAATCTCTCAAATGCCCATGTTGATGGTGTGAAGCAATGCTTCCTCCACACAAATCACGCAGAATGGTCTCCAAATTGCCGACATTGGAGGTATATTGCCTAGGAGAATTGACACTCACTCGGGTCGGAGAGTGAGTCAATCTGCCAGAGGATAGTCATGGTTCGGCAAGCGATTTCTCCACGTACGAGGCGAAATCTCTCAAATGCCCATGTTGATGGTGTGAAGCAATGCTTCCTCCACACAAATCACGCAGAATGGTCTCCAAATTGCCGACATTGGAGGTATATTGCCTAGGAGAATTGACACTCACTCGGGTCGGAGAGTGAGTCAATCTGCCAGAGGATAGTCATGGTTCGGCAAGCGATTTCTCCACGTACGAGGCGAAATCTCTCAAATGCCCATGTTGATGGTGTGAAGCAATGCTTCCTCCACACAAATCACGCAGAATGGTCTCCAAATTGCCGACATTGGAGGTATATTGCCTAGGAGAATTGACACTCACTCGGGTCGGAGAGTGAGTCAATCTGCCAGAGGATAGTCATGGTTCGGCAAGCGATTTCTCCACGTACGAGGCGAAATCTCTCAAATGCCCATGTTGATGGTGTGAAGCAATGCTTCCTCCACACAAATCACGCAGAATGGTCTCCAAATTGCCGACATTGGAGGTATATTGCCTAGGAGAATTGACACTCACTCGGGTCGGAGAGTGAGTCAATCTGCCAGAGGATAGTCATGGTTCGGCAAGCGATTTCTCCACGTACGAGGCGAAATCTCTCAAATGCCCATGTTGATGGTGTGAAGCAATGCTTCCTCCACACAAATCACGCAGAATGGTCTCCAAATTGCCGACATTGGAGGTATATTGCCTAGGAGAATTGACACTCACTCGGGTCGGAGAGTGAGTCAATCTGCCAGAGGATAGTCATGGTTCGGCAAGCGATTTCTCCACGTACGAGGCGAAATCTCTCAAATGCCCATGTTGATGGTGTGAAGCAATGCTTCCTCCACACAAATCACGCAGAATGGTCTCCAAATTGCCGACATTGGAGGTATATTGCCTAGGAGAATTGACACTCACTCGGGTCGGAGAGTGAGTCAATCTGCCAGAGGATAGTCATGGTTCGGCAAGCGATTTCTCCACGTACGAGGCGAAATCTCTCAAATGCCCATGTTGATGGTGTGAAGCAATGCTTCCTCCACACAAATCACGCAGAATGGTCTCCAAATTGCCGACATTGGAGGTATATTGCCTAGGAGAATTGACACTCACTCGGGTCGGAGAGTGAGTCAATCTGCCAGAGGATAGTCATGGTTCGGCAAGCGATTTCTCCACGTACGAGGCGAAATCTCTCAAATGCCCATGTTGATGGTGTGAAGCAATGCTTCCTCCACACAAATCACGCAGAATGGTCTCCAAATTGCCGACATTGGAGGTATATTGCCTAGGAGAATTGACACTCACTCGGGTCGGAGAGTGAGTCAATCTGCCAGAGGATAGTCATGGTTCGGCAAGCGATTTCTCCACGTACGAGGCGAAATCTCTCAAATGCCCATGTTGATGGTGTGAAGCAATGCTTCCTCCACACAAATCACGCAGAATGGTCTCCAAATTGCCGACATTGGAGGTATATTGCCTAGGAGAATTGACACTCACTCGGGTCGGAGAGTGAGTCAATCTGCCAGAGGATAGTCATGGTTCGGCAAGCGATTTCTCCACGTACGAGGCGAAATCTCTCAAATGCCCATGTTGATGGTGTGAAGCAATGCTTCCTCCACACAAATCACGCAGAATGGTCTCCAAATTGCCGACATTGGAGGTATATTGCCTAGGAGAATTGACACTCACTCGGGTCGGAGAGTGAGTCAATCTGCCAGAGGATAGTCATGGTTCGGCAAGCGATTTCTCCACGTACGAGGCGAAATCTCTCAAATGCCCATGTTGATGGTGTGAAGCAATGCTTCCTCCACACAAATCACGCAGAATGGTCTCCAAATTGCCGACATTGGAGGTATATTGCCTAGGAGAATTGACACTCACTCGGGTCGGAGAGTGAGTCAATCTGCCAGAGGATAGTCATGGTTCGGCAAGCGATTTCTCCACGTACGAGGCGAAATCTCTCAAATGCCCATGTTGATGGTGTGAAGCAATGCTTCCTCCACACAAATCACGCAGAATGGTCTCCAAATTGCCGACATTGGAGGTATATTGCCTAGGAGAATTGACACTCACTCGGGTCGGAGAGTGAGTCAATCTGCCAGAGGATAGTCATGGTTCGGCAAGCGATTTCTCCACGTACGAGGCGAAATCTCTCAAATGCCCATGTTGATGGTGTGAAGCAATGCTTCCTCCACACAAATCACGCAGAATGGTCTCCAAATTGCCGACATTGGAGGTATATTGCCTAGGAGAATTGACACTCACTCGGGTCGGAGAGTGAGTCAATCTGCCAGAGGATAGTCATGGTTCGGCAAGCGATTTCTCCACGTACGAGGCGAAATCTCTCAAATGCCCATGTTGATGGTGTGAAGCAATGCTTCCTCCACACAAATCACGCAGAATGGTCTCCAAATTGCCGACATTGGAGGTATATTGCCTAGGAGAATTGACACTCACTCGGGTCGGAGAGTGAGTCAATCTGCCAGAGGATAGTCATGGTTCGGCAAGCGATTTCTCCACGTACGAGGCGAAATCTCTCAAATGCCCATGTTGATGGTGTGAAGCAATGCTTCCTCCACACAAATCACGCAGAATGGTCTCCAAATTGCCGACATTGGAGGTATATTGCCTAGGAGAATTGACACTCACTCGGGTCGGAGAGTGAGTCAATCTGCCAGAGGATAGTCATGGTTCGGCAAGCGATTTCTCCACGTACGAGGCGAAATCTCTCAAATGCCCATGTTGATGGTGTGAAGCAATGCTTCCTCCACACAAATCACGCAGAATGGTCTCCAAATTGCCGACATTGGAGGTATATTGCCTAGGAGAATTGACACTCACTCGGGTCGGAGAGTGAGTCAATCTGCCAGAGGATAGTCATGGTTCGGCAAGCGATTTCTCCACGTACGAGGCGAAATCTCTCAAATGCCCATGTTGATGGTGTGAAGCAATGCTTCCTCCACACAAATCACGCAGAATGGTCTCCAAATTGCCGACATTGGAGGTATATTGCCTAGGAGAATTGACACTCACTCGGGTCGGAGAGTGAGTCAATCTGCCAGAGGATAGTCATGGTTCGGCAAGCGATTTCTCCACGTACGAGGCGAAATCTCTCAAATGCCCATGTTGATGGTGTGAAGCAATGCTTCCTCCACACAAATCACGCAGAATGGTCTCCAAATTGCCGACATTGGAGGTATATTGCCTAGGAGAATTGACACTCACTCGGGTCGGAGAGTGAGTCAATCTGCCAGAGGATAGTCATGGTTCGGCAAGCGATTTCTCCACGTACGAGGCGAAATCTCTCAAATGCCCATGTTGATGGTGTGAAGCAATGCTTCCTCCACACAAATCACGCAGAATGGTCTCCAAATTGCCGACATTGGAGGTATATTGCCTAGGAGAATTGACACTCACTCGGGTCGGAGAGTGAGTCAATCTGCCAGAGGATAGTCATGGTTCGGCAAGCGATTTCTCCACGTACGAGGCGAAATCTCTCAAATGCCCATGTTGATGGTGTGAAGCAATGCTTCCTCCACACAAATCACGCAGAATGGTCTCCAAATTGCCGACATTGGAGGTATATTGCCTAGGAGAATTGACACTCACTCGGGTCGGAGAGTGAGTCAATCTGCCAGAGGATAGTCATGGTTCGGCAAGCGATTTCTCCACGTACGAGGCGAAATCTCTCAAATGCCCATGTTGATGGTGTGAAGCAATGCTTCCTCCACACAAATCACGCAGAATGGTCTCCAAATTGCCGACATTGGAGGTATATTGCCTAGGAGAATTGACACTCACTCGGGTCGGAGAGTGAGTCAATCTGCCAGAGGATAGTCATGGTTCGGCAAGCGATTTCTCCACGTACGAGGCGAAATCTCTCAAATGCCCATGTTGATGGTGTGAAGCAATGCTTCCTCCACACAAATCACGCAGAATGGTCTCCAAATTGCCGACATTGGAGGTATATTGCCTAGGAGAATTGACACTCACTCGGGTCGGAGAGTGAGTCAATCTGCCAGAGGATAGTCATGGTTCGGCAAGCGATTTCTCCACGTACGAGGCGAAATCTCTCAAATGCCCATGTTGATGGTGTGAAGCAATGCTTCCTCCACACAAATCACGCAGAATGGTCTCCAAATTGCCGACATTGGAGGTATATTGCCTAGGAGAATTGACACTCACTCGGGTCGGAGAGTGAGTCAATCTGCCAGAGGATAGTCATGGTTCGGCAAGCGATTTCTCCACGTACGAGGCGAAATCTCTCAAATGCCCATGTTGATGGTGTGAAGCAATGCTTCCTCCACACAAATCACGCAGAATGGTCTCCAAATTGCCGACATTGGAGGTATATTGCCTAGGAGAATTGACACTCACTCGGGTCGGAGAGTGAGTCAATCTGCCAGAGGATAGTCATGGTTCGGCAAGCGATTTCTCCACGTACGAGGCGAAATCTCTCAAATGCCCATGTTGATGGTGTGAAGCAATGCTTCCTCCACACAAATCACGCAGAATGGTCTCCAAATTGCCGACATTGGAGGTATATTGCCTAGGAGAATTGACACTCACTCGGGTCGGAGAGTGAGTCAATCTGCCAGAGGATAGTCATGGTTCGGCAAGCGATTTCTCCACGTACGAGGCGAAATCTCTCAAATGCCCATGTTGATGGTGTGAAGCAATGCTTCCTCCACACAAATCACGCAGAATGGTCTCCAAATTGCCGACATTGGAGGTATATTGCCTAGGAGAATTGACACTCACTCGGGTCGGAGAGTGAGTCAATCTGCCAGAGGATAGTCATGGTTCGGCAAGCGATTTCTCCACGTACGAGGCGAAATCTCTCAAATGCCCATGTTGATGGTGTGAAGCAATGCTTCCTCCACACAAATCACGCAGAATGGTCTCCAAATTGCCGACATTGGAGGTATATTGCCTAGGAGAATTGACACTCACTCGGGTCGGAGAGTGAGTCAATCTGCCAGAGGATAGTCATGGTTCGGCAAGCGATTTCTCCACGTACGAGGCGAAATCTCTCAAATGCCCATGTTGATGGTGTGAAGCAATGCTTCCTCCACACAAATCACGCAGAATGGTCTCCAAATTGCCGACATTGGAGGTATATTGCCTAGGAGAATTGACACTCACTCGGGTCGGAGAGTGAGTCAATCTGCCAGAGGATAGTCATGGTTCGGCAAGCGATTTCTCCACGTACGAGGCGAAATCTCTCAAATGCCCATGTTGATGGTGTGAAGCAATGCTTCCTCCACACAAATCACGCAGAATGGTCTCCAAATTGCCGACATTGGAGGTATATTGCCTAGGAGAATTGACACTCACTCGGGTCGGAGAGTGAGTCAATCTGCCAGAGGATAGTCATGGTTCGGCAAGCGATTTCTCCACGTACGAGGCGAAATCTCTCAAATGCCCATGTTGATGGTGTGAAGCAATGCTTCCTCCACACAAATCACGCAGAATGGTCTCCAAATTGCCGACATTGGAGGTATATTGCCTAGGAGAATTGACACTCACTCGGGTCGGAGAGTGAGTCAATCTGCCAGAGGATAGTCATGGTTCGGCAAGCGATTTCTCCACGTACGAGGCGAAATCTCTCAAATGCCCATGTTGATGGTGTGAAGCAATGCTTCCTCCACACAAATCACGCAGAATGGTCTCCAAATTGCCGACATTGGAGGTATATTGCCTAGGAGAATTGACACTCACTCGGGTCGGAGAGTGAGTCAATCTGCCAGAGGATAGTCATGGTTCGGCAAGCGATTTCTCCACGTACGAGGCGAAATCTCTCAAATGCCCATGTTGATGGTGTGAAGCAATGCTTCCTCCACACAAATCACGCAGAATGGTCTCCAAATTGCCGACATTGGAGGTATATTGCCTAGGAGAATTGACACTCACTCGGGTCGGAGAGTGAGTCAATCTGCCAGAGGATAGTCATGGTTCGGCAAGCGATTTCTCCACGTACGAGGCGAAATCTCTCAAATGCCCATGTTGATGGTGTGAAGCAATGCTTCCTCCACACAAATCACGCAGAATGGTCTCCAAATTGCCGACATTGGAGGTATATTGCCTAGGAGAATTGACACTCACTCGGGTCGGAGAGTGAGTCAATCTGCCAGAGGATAGTCATGGTTCGGCAAGCGATTTCTCCACGTACGAGGCGAAATCTCTCAAATGCCCATGTTGATGGTGTGAAGCAATGCTTCCTCCACACAAATCACGCAGAATGGTCTCCAAATTGCCGACATTGGAGGTATATTGCCTAGGAGAATTGACACTCACTCGGGTCGGAGAGTGAGTCAATCTGCCAGAGGATAGTCATGGTTCGGCAAGCGATTTCTCCACGTACGAGGCGAAATCTCTCAAATGCCCATGTTGATGGTGTGAAGCAATGCTTCCTCCACACAAATCACGCAGAATGGTCTCCAAATTGCCGACATTGGAGGTATATTGCCTAGGAGAATTGACACTCACTCGGGTCGGAGAGTGAGTCAATCTGCCAGAGGATAGTCATGGTTCGGCAAGCGATTTCTCCACGTACGAGGCGAAATCTCTCAAATGCCCATGTTGATGGTGTGAAGCAATGCTTCCTCCACACAAATCACGCAGAATGGTCTCCAAATTGCCGACATTGGAGGTATATTGCCTAGGAGAATTGACACTCACTCGGGTCGGAGAGTGAGTCAATCTGCCAGAGGATAGTCATGGTTCGGCAAGCGATTTCTCCACGTACGAGGCGAAATCTCTCAAATGCCCATGTTGATGGTGTGAAGCAATGCTTCCTCCACACAAATCACGCAGAATGGTCTCCAAATTGCCGACATTGGAGGTATATTGCCTAGGAGAATTGACACTCACTCGGGTCGGAGAGTGAGTCAATCTGCCAGAGGATAGTCATGGTTCGGCAAGCGATTTCTCCACGTACGAGGCGAAATCTCTCAAATGCCCATGTTGATGGTGTGAAGCAATGCTTCCTCCACACAAATCACGCAGAATGGTCTCCAAATTGCCGACATTGGAGGTATATTGCCTAGGAGAATTGACACTCACTCGGGTCGGAGAGTGAGTCAATCTGCCAGAGGATAGTCATGGTTCGGCAAGCGATTTCTCCACGTACGAGGCGAAATCTCTCAAATGCCCATGTTGATGGTGTGAAGCAATGCTTCCTCCACACAAATCACGCAGAATGGTCTCCAAATTGCCGACATTGGAGGTATATTGCCTAGGAGAATTGACACTCACTCGGGTCGGAGAGTGAGTCAATCTGCCAGAGGATAGTCATGGTTCGGCAAGCGATTTCTCCACGTACGAGGCGAAATCTCTCAAATGCCCATGTTGATGGTGTGAAGCAATGCTTCCTCCACACAAATCACGCAGAATGGTCTCCAAATTGCCGACATTGGAGGTATATTGCCTAGGAGAATTGACACTCACTCGGGTCGGAGAGTGAGTCAATCTGCCAGAGGATAGTCATGGTTCGGCAAGCGATTTCTCCACGTACGAGGCGAAATCTCTCAAATGCCCATGTTGATGGTGTGAAGCAATGCTTCCTCCACACAAATCACGCAGAATGGTCTCCAAATTGCCGACATTGGAGGTATATTGCCTAGGAGAATTGACACTCACTCGGGTCGGAGAGTGAGTCAATCTGCCAGAGGATAGTCATGGTTCGGCAAGCGATTTCTCCACGTACGAGGCGAAATCTCTCAAATGCCCATGTTGATGGTGTGAAGCAATGCTTCCTCCACACAAATCACGCAGAATGGTCTCCAAATTGCCGACATTGGAGGTATATTGCCTAGGAGAATTGACACTCACTCGGGTCGGAGAGTGAGTCAATCTGCCAGAGGATAGTCATGGTTCGGCAAGCGATTTCTCCACGTACGAGGCGAAATCTCTCAAATGCCCATGTTGATGGTGTGAAGCAATGCTTCCTCCACACAAATCACGCAGAATGGTCTCCAAATTGCCGACATTGGAGGTATATTGCCTAGGAGAATTGACACTCACTCGGGTCGGAGAGTGAGTCAATCTGCCAGAGGATAGTCATGGTTCGGCAAGCGATTTCTCCACGTACGAGGCGAAATCTCTCAAATGCCCATGTTGATGGTGTGAAGCAATGCTTCCTCCACACAAATCACGCAGAATGGTCTCCAAATTGCCGACATTGGAGGTATATTGCCTAGGAGAATTGACACTCACTCGGGTCGGAGAGTGAGTCAATCTGCCAGAGGATAGTCATGGTTCGGCAAGCGATTTCTCCACGTACGAGGCGAAATCTCTCAAATGCCCATGTTGATGGTGTGAAGCAATGCTTCCTCCACACAAATCACGCAGAATGGTCTCCAAATTGCCGACATTGGAGGTATATTGCCTAGGAGAATTGACACTCACTCGGGTCGGAGAGTGAGTCAATCTGCCAGAGGATAGTCATGGTTCGGCAAGCGATTTCTCCACGTACGAGGCGAAATCTCTCAAATGCCCATGTTGATGGTGTGAAGCAATGCTTCCTCCACACAAATCACGCAGAATGGTCTCCAAATTGCCGACATTGGAGGTATATTGCCTAGGAGAATTGACACTCACTCGGGTCGGAGAGTGAGTCAATCTGCCAGAGGATAGTCATGGTTCGGCAAGCGATTTCTCCACGTACGAGGCGAAATCTCTCAAATGCCCATGTTGATGGTGTGAAGCAATGCTTCCTCCACACAAATCACGCAGAATGGTCTCCAAATTGCCGACATTGGAGGTATATTGCCTAGGAGAATTGACACTCACTCGGGTCGGAGAGTGAGTCAATCTGCCAGAGGATAGTCATGGTTCGGCAAGCGATTTCTCCACGTACGAGGCGAAATCTCTCAAATGCCCATGTTGATGGTGTGAAGCAATGCTTCCTCCACACAAATCACGCAGAATGGTCTCCAAATTGCCGACATTGGAGGTATATTGCCTAGGAGAATTGACACTCACTCGGGTCGGAGAGTGAGTCAATCTGCCAGAGGATAGTCATGGTTCGGCAAGCGATTTCTCCACGTACGAGGCGAAATCTCTCAAATGCCCATGTTGATGGTGTGAAGCAATGCTTCCTCCACACAAATCACGCAGAATGGTCTCCAAATTGCCGACATTGGAGGTATATTGCCTAGGAGAATTGACACTCACTCGGGTCGGAGAGTGAGTCAATCTGCCAGAGGATAGTCATGGTTCGGCAAGCGATTTCTCCACGTACGAGGCGAAATCTCTCAAATGCCCATGTTGATGGTGTGAAGCAATGCTTCCTCCACACAAATCACGCAGAATGGTCTCCAAATTGCCGACATTGGAGGTATATTGCCTAGGAGAATTGACACTCACTCGGGTCGGAGAGTGAGTCAATCTGCCAGAGGATAGTCATGGTTCGGCAAGCGATTTCTCCACGTACGAGGCGAAATCTCTCAAATGCCCATGTTGATGGTGTGAAGCAATGCTTCCTCCACACAAATCACGCAGAATGGTCTCCAAATTGCCGACATTGGAGGTATATTGCCTAGGAGAATTGACACTCACTCGGGTCGGAGAGTGAGTCAATCTGCCAGAGGATAGTCATGGTTCGGCAAGCGATTTCTCCACGTACGAGGCGAAATCTCTCAAATGCCCATGTTGATGGTGTGAAGCAATGCTTCCTCCACACAAATCACGCAGAATGGTCTCCAAATTGCCGACATTGGAGGTATATTGCCTAGGAGAATTGACACTCACTCGGGTCGGAGAGTGAGTCAATCTGCCAGAGGATAGTCATGGTTCGGCAAGCGATTTCTCCACGTACGAGGCGAAATCTCTCAAATGCCCATGTTGATGGTGTGAAGCAATGCTTCCTCCACACAAATCACGCAGAATGGTCTCCAAATTGCCGACATTGGAGGTATATTGCCTAGGAGAATTGACACTCACTCGGGTCGGAGAGTGAGTCAATCTGCCAGAGGATAGTCATGGTTCGGCAAGCGATTTCTCCACGTACGAGGCGAAATCTCTCAAATGCCCATGTTGATGGTGTGAAGCAATGCTTCCTCCACACAAATCACGCAGAATGGTCTCCAAATTGCCGACATTGGAGGTATATTGCCTAGGAGAATTGACACTCACTCGGGTCGGAGAGTGAGTCAATCTGCCAGAGGATAGTCATGGTTCGGCAAGCGATTTCTCCACGTACGAGGCGAAATCTCTCAAATGCCCATGTTGATGGTGTGAAGCAATGCTTCCTCCACACAAATCACGCAGAATGGTCTCCAAATTGCCGACATTGGAGGTATATTGCCTAGGAGAATTGACACTCACTCGGGTCGGAGAGTGAGTCAATCTGCCAGAGGATAGTCATGGTTCGGCAAGCGATTTCTCCACGTACGAGGCGAAATCTCTCAAATGCCCATGTTGATGGTGTGAAGCAATGCTTCCTCCACACAAATCACGCAGAATGGTCTCCAAATTGCCGACATTGGAGGTATATTGCCTAGGAGAATTGACACTCACTCGGGTCGGAGAGTGAGTCAATCTGCCAGAGGATAGTCATGGTTCGGCAAGCGATTTCTCCACGTACGAGGCGAAATCTCTCAAATGCCCATGTTGATGGTGTGAAGCAATGCTTCCTCCACACAAATCACGCAGAATGGTCTCCAAATTGCCGACATTGGAGGTATATTGCCTAGGAGAATTGACACTCACTCGGGTCGGAGAGTGAGTCAATCTGCCAGAGGATAGTCATGGTTCGGCAAGCGATTTCTCCACGTACGAGGCGAAATCTCTCAAATGCCCATGTTGATGGTGTGAAGCAATGCTTCCTCCACACAAATCACGCAGAATGGTCTCCAAATTGCCGACATTGGAGGTATATTGCCTAGGAGAATTGACACTCACTCGGGTCGGAGAGTGAGTCAATCTGCCAGAGGATAGTCATGGTTCGGCAAGCGATTTCTCCACGTACGAGGCGAAATCTCTCAAATGCCCATGTTGATGGTGTGAAGCAATGCTTCCTCCACACAAATCACGCAGAATGGTCTCCAAATTGCCGACATTGGAGGTATATTGCCTAGGAGAATTGACACTCACTCGGGTCGGAGAGTGAGTCAATCTGCCAGAGGATAGTCATGGTTCGGCAAGCGATTTCTCCACGTACGAGGCGAAATCTCTCAAATGCCCATGTTGATGGTGTGAAGCAATGCTTCCTCCACACAAATCACGCAGAATGGTCTCCAAATTGCCGACATTGGAGGTATATTGCCTAGGAGAATTGACACTCACTCGGGTCGGAGAGTGAGTCAATCTGCCAGAGGATAGTCATGGTTCGGCAAGCGATTTCTCCACGTACGAGGCGAAATCTCTCAAATGCCCATGTTGATGGTGTGAAGCAATGCTTCCTCCACACAAATCACGCAGAATGGTCTCCAAATTGCCGACATTGGAGGTATATTGCCTAGGAGAATTGACACTCACTCGGGTCGGAGAGTGAGTCAATCTGCCAGAGGATAGTCATGGTTCGGCAAGCGATTTCTCCACGTACGAGGCGAAATCTCTCAAATGCCCATGTTGATGGTGTGAAGCAATGCTTCCTCCACACAAATCACGCAGAATGGTCTCCAAATTGCCGACATTGGAGGTATATTGCCTAGGAGAATTGACACTCACTCGGGTCGGAGAGTGAGTCAATCTGCCAGAGGATAGTCATGGTTCGGCAAGCGATTTCTCCACGTACGAGGCGAAATCTCTCAAATGCCCATGTCGATGGTGTGAAGCAATGCTTCCTCCACACAAATCACGCAGAATGGTCTCCAAATTGCCGACATTGGAGGTATATTGCCTAGGAGAATTGACACTCACTCGGGTCGGAGAGTGAGTCAATCTGCCAGAGGATAGTCATGGTTCGGCAAGCGATTTCTCCACGTACGAGGCGAAATCTCTCAAATGCCCATGTTGATGGTGTGAAGCAATGCTTCCTCCACACAAATCACGCAGAATGGTCTCCAAATTGCCGACATTGGAGGTATATTGCCTAGGAGAATTGACACTCACTCGGGTCGGAGAGTGAGTCAATCTGCCAGAGGATAGTCATGGTTCGGCAAGCGATTTCTCCACGTACGAGGCGAAATCTCTCAAATGCCCATGTCGATGGTGTGAAGCAATGCTTCCTCCACACAAATCACGCAGAATGGTCTCCAAATTGCCGACATTGGAGGTATATTGCCTAGGAGAATTGACACTCACTCGGGTCGGAGAGTGAGTCAATCTGCCAGAGGATAGTCATGGTTCGGCAAGCGATTTCTCCACGTACGAGGCGAAATCTCTCAAATGCCCATGTTGATGGTGTGAAGCAATGCTTCCTCCACACAAATCACGCAGAATGTCTCCAAATTGCCGACATTGGAGGTAGCCTAGGAGAATTGACACTCACTCGGGTCGGAGAGTGAGTCAATCTGCCAGAGGATAGTCATGGTTCGGCAAGCGATTCTCCACGTACGAGGCGAAATCTCTCAAATGCCCATCAATGCTTCCTCCACACAAATCACGCAGAATGGTCTCCAAATTGCCGACATTGGAGCCTAGGAGAATTGACACTCACTTCGGAGAGTGAGTCAATCTGCCAGAGGATAGTCATGGTTCGGCAAGCGATTTCTCCACGTACGAGGCGAAATCTCTCAAATGCCCATGTTGATGGTGTGAAGCATGCTTCCTCCACAGAAAACCTTTGACACTCACCCGCAACAGAGTACCGATTTCGTTCTCAAATCCTCTTGCCGGGAATCCTGGGGAGTGTCAATAGGAAATACCTCCAATGTCTGCAACTTTGGAGACCATTCTGCGTGATTTGTGTGGAGGAAGCATTGCTTCACACCAAGATGGAGCATTTGAGAGATTTCGCCTCGTACGTGGAGAAATTGCCTTGCCGAACCATGACTACTCTGGCAGGTTGACTCACTCTCCGACCGAGTGAGTGTCAATTCTCCGAGGCAATACACCTCCAATGTCGGCAATTTGGAGACCATTCTGCGTGATTTGTGGAGGAAGCATTGCTTCACTGGCATTTGAGAGATTTCGCCTCGTACCAGAAATTGCTTGCCGAACATGACTACCTCTGGCAGATTGACTCACTCTCCGACACGAGTGAGTGTCAATTCTCCTAGGCAATATACCTCAATGTCGGCAATTGGAGACCATTCTGCGTGATTTGTGTTCGAGGAAGCATTGCTTCACACGAACATGGGATTTGAGAGATTTCGCCTCGTACGTGGAGAAATCGCTTGCCGAATGACTATCCTCGGCAGATTGACTGACTCTGAACCCGAGTGAGTGTCAATTCTCCTAGGCAATATACCTCCAATGTCGGCAATTTGGAGAACCATTCTGCGTGATTTGTGTGGAGGAAGCATTGCTTCACACCATCAAAAGATGGAGCATTTGAGAGATTTCGCCTCGTACGTGGAGAAATCGCCTGCCGAACCAATGACTATCCTCTGGCAGATTGACTCACTCTCCGAACCCGAGTGAGTGTCAATTCTCCTAGGCAATATACCTCCAATGTCGGCAATTTGGAGACCATTCTGCGTGATTTGTGTGGAGGAAGCATTGCTTCACACCATCAGATGGGCATTTGAGAGATTTCGCCTCGTACGTGGAGAAATCGCTTGCCGAACGATGACTACCTCTGGCAGATTGACTCACTCTCCGACCCGAAAGTGAGTGTCAATTGTCTCGCGAGGCAAATATACCTTCCAATGTCGCAATTTGGAGACCATTCTGCGTGATTTGTGTGGAGGAAGCATTGCTTCACACCATCAACATGGGCATTTGAGAGATTTCGCCTCGTACGTGGAGAAATCGCTTGCCGAACCAGGACTATGTCCTTTTGGCAGATTGACTCACACTCTCCGACCCGAGTGAGTGTCAATTCTCCTAGGCAAATATAACTCCAATGTCGGCAATTTGGGAGACCATTCTGCGTGATTTGTGTGGAGGAAGCATTGCTTCACACCATCAACATGGGATTTGAGAGATTTCGCCTCGCACAGAAATCGCTTGCCGAACCATGGACTATCCTCGGCAGATTGACTCACTCTCCGACCCGAGTGAGTGTCAATTCTCCTAGGCAATATACCTCCAATTGTCGGCAATTGGAGACCATTCTGCGTGATTTGTGTGGAGGAAGCATTGCTTCACACCATCGAGAATGGAGATTTGAGAGATTTCGCCCTCGTTCGCAGAAATCGCTTGCCGCCGGAACCAATGACTATCCTCTGGCAGATTGACTCAACTCTCCGACCCGAGTGAGTGTCAATTCTCCTAGGCAATATACCTCCAATGTCGGCAATTTGGAGACCATTCTGCGTGATTTGTGTGGAGGAAGCATTGCTTCACACCATCAACATGGGCATTTGAGAGATTTCGCTCGTACAGAAATCGCTTGCCGAACCGACTATCCTCTGGCAGATTGACTCACTCTCCGACCCGAGTGAGTGTCAATTCTCCTAGGCAATATACCTCCAATGTCGGCAATTTGGAGACCATTCTGCGTGATTTGTGTGAGGAAGCATTGCTTCACACGAGCAAACATGGGGCATTTGAGAGATTTCGCCTCGTACGTGGAGAAATTGCTTGCCGAACCAGATGACTGTATCCTCTGGGCAGATTGACTCACTCTCCGCACAACCGAGTGAGTGTCAATTCTCCTAGGCAAATATACCTCAATTGTCTGCCACTGCAATTTGGAGACCATTCTGCGCGATTTGTGATTCGAGGAAGCCATTGCTTCACACGATCAACATGGAGATTTGAGAGATTTCGCCTCGTACGTGGAGAAAATCGCTTGCCGAACAATGACTATCCTCTGGCAGATTGACTGACTCTCACCCGAGTGAGTGTCAATTCTCCTAGGCAAATATACTTCCAATGTCGGCAATTTGGAGACCATTCTGCGTGATTTGTGTGGAGGAAGATTGCTTCACCAAAGATGGGGCATTTGAGTGTGGAGAAGCATTTTTCGCCTCGATACGTGGAGAAATCGCTTTGCCGAACCATGACTATCCTCTGGCAGATTGACTCACTCTCCGACCCGAGTGAAGTGTCAATTCTCCTAGGCAATATACCATCCAATGTCGCACTGGAGACCATTCTGCGTGATTTGTGTGGAGGAAGCATTGCTTCACACCATCAACATGGGCATTTGAGAGATTTCGCCTCGTACGTGGAGAAATCGCTTGCCGAACCTGACTATACCTCTGGCAGATTGACTGACTCTCCGGCAACCCGAGTGAGTGTCAATTCTCCCTAGGCAAATATACCTCCAATGTCGGCAATTGGGAGACGCATTCCTGCGGATTTGGTGTGGAGTCGAAGCATTCTGCTTCTCACCATAGACATGGGCATTTGAAGAGATTTCGCCTCGTACGTGGAAATCGCTTGCCGAACCATGACTATCCTCTGGCAGATTGACTTCACTCTCCGAACCCGAGTGAGTGTCAATTCTCCTAGGCAATATACCTCCAATGTCGGCAATTTGGAGACCATTCTGCGTGATTTGTGTGGAGGAAGCATTGCTTCGACACGAGAGATGGGCATTTGAGAGATTTCGCCTCGTACGTGGAGAAATCGCTTGCCGAACGATGACTATCCCTGGCAGGTTGACTGCTCGCACACGACGGAGTGACGTGTTCAGATTCTCCGAGGCAAAATACACCTCCAATGTCGGCAATTTGGAGACCATTCTGCGGATTTGTGTGGAGGAAGCATTGCTTCTCACAATAGACATGGGCATTTGAGAGATTTCGCCTCGTACGTGGAGAAATCGCCTTGCCGAACCATGACTATCCTCTGGCAGATTGACTCACTCTCCGACCCGAGTGAGTGTCAATTCTTCCTAGGCAATATACCTTCCAATGTCGGCAATTTGGAGACCATTCTGCGTGATTTGTGTGGAGGAAGCATTGCTTCACACCATTGCCTGCCGAACATGGGGCTTTGAGAACACGATTTTCAATTCTCCGAGGAAATACACCTCGTACGGACCATTCCTGCGAGAAATTGCGGGCTTGCCGAACCATGACTATCTCTGGCAGATTGACTCACTCTCCGACCCGAGTGCAGTGTCAATTCTGCCTAGGCAATATACCTCCAATGTCGGCATTTGGAGACGCATTCTGCGTGATTTGTGTGGAAGGAAGCATTTGCTTCACACCATCAACATGGGCATTTGAGAGATTTCGCCTCGGTACGTGGAGAAATCGCTTGCCGAACCATGACTATCCTCGGCAAGATTGACTCACTCTCCGAACCCGAGTGAGTGTCAATTCTCCTAGGCAATAATACCTCCAATGTCGGCAATTTGGGAGACCATTCTGCGTGATTTGTTGGAGGAAGCATTGCTTCACACCAATCAACATGGCATTTGAGAGATTTCGCCTCGTACGTGGGAGAAATCGCGGGCTTGCCGAACCATGACTATCTCTGGCAGATTGGACTCACTCTCCGACACGAGTGAGTGTCAATTCTCCTAGGCAAATATACCTCCAATGTCGGCAATTTGGAGACCATTCTGCGTGATTTGTGTGGAGGAAGCATTGCTTCACACCATCAAGATGGCATTTGAGAGATTTCGCCTCGTACGTGGAGAAATCGCTTGCCGAACCATGACTATCCTCGGCAGATTGACTCACTCTCCGAACCCGAGTGAGTGGTCAATTCTCCAAATACACCTCCAATGTCGGCAATGGAGACCATCTCCGACCGAGTGCGTGATTTGTGTTTGGAGGAAGCATTGCTTCTCACCATCAACATGGCATTTGAGAGATTTCGCCTCGTACGTGGAGAAATCGCTTGCCGAACCATGACTATCCTCTGGCAGATTGACTCACTCTCCGACCCGAGTGAGTGTCAAATTCTCCTAGGCAATATACTCCAATGTCTGGCAATTTGGAGACCATTCTGCGTGATTTGTGTGGAGGAAGCATTGCTTCACACCAGGCAACATGGGCCATTTGAGAGATTTCGCCTCCGTACGTGGAGAAATCGCTTGCCGAACAGTGACTATCCTCTGGCAGATTGACCTCACTCTCCGAACCCGAGTGAGTGTCAATTCTTAGGCAATATACTCCAATGTCGGCAATTTGGGAGACCATTCTGCGTGATTTGTGTTGGAGGAAGCATTGCTTCACACCAAACATGGGACATTTGAGAGATTTCGCTCGTAACGTGGAGAAATCGCTTGCCGAATCTGCAAGACTGTACCGGGCAGATTGACTCACTCACGAACCCCGAGTGAGTGTCAATTCTCCTAGGCAAATACACCTCCAATGTCGGCAATTTGGAGACCATTCTGCGCGATTTGTGTGGAGGAAGCATTGCTTCACACGAATCAGATGGGCATTTGAGAGATTCGCTCGTATCGTTGGAGAAATCGCTTGCCGAACGATGGACTATCCTCTGGGCAGGTTGACTCACTCTCCGACCCGAGGAGTGTCAATTCTCCTAGGCAATATACCTCCAATGTCGGCAATTTGGAGACCATTCTGCGATTTGTGTGGAGGAAGCATTGCTTC
>QEYB01000875.1:0-25170 GCA_017562135.1 Dipylidium caninum
GAGAGGAGATGCCTGGCATCTGCCACCGGAGGGCAGCATAGAGTAGTTTGGACCAGCGACCAGGTGGAAGTGGAGGTGCGGCAAGCTGTTTCACACAGTCAAATTGTCGTTTGCCGTGGACGAATGGCCATTGCATTGTGGAACCCTACCTCTAACCGTCTCAGCACCCAGGAATGAGAGCAGAATTGGGCGACCGGAGATGTCGACATCAACGACGCCCCCTTTCAACCTTTGACCGCCTTCACTAGAATGGGGGTCTGTTTGCGTCCACTGCACCGGCGTCGGCGGTTGTCGACCACCTCCGACGCGCAGGTCTTCTATCTCCTCGCGATTCAGTCGAATACACCGCCTTGGTGAGTGAATGGCTGGCTCCCATCGTCGTTTGAATTTCGGGACAGAGGAGGAAAAGAAGAGTCAGGCAGCGGATGGACGCGCAGCACCAAGCCGACTTGAATTCATTCATCGAACATCCAGTCAGACACTCATTACGTGTCTACTGGGACATCACAGTTAATGCTGTAAAACATTCCAAACTCGTGTGTGGTGGTGTAGTGTGGGCAGGAAACATCCACTTCTTCAAGCGAATAGTAGGCTGAGTACGGAGAAGCACAAGAGTCCTCCTTCACTCCCCACCTACATTTAAGTATTACGCTTGACCGACTGTCACCAGCAACTGAAAACCGACCGCGAAGGGCTGTTAGGCCTATGCCTCGAGAATGCAGTGTGCAATGCATCCACACGCGAAGTTTGACTTTCCCACACTTTTCTCTTCGTCGCAATCCGACATTCTCCGTCCAATCGTCCACTGCCAACAGTGATTCCAGGCAATTTGGCCGTGAAAAGCCCTCTTCCAGTTTAGTAGCAATATTTTGTGATTCGTGGGAGACAAAGAAAAAGATAATTCAGTACTGATGAGTGTAGTCTCTTCATGGCTCGTGTGGTTGCGAGGAATGGGGACCACTCGACGTCACCGTCCAAGTTGAAAGTCTTGCAAAGGTGTCAATTCGTTGAATAGGCCAAATAAGGTCTTTCTGGGTGAGGCGAGTGTGATTTTTGGCTGCGATTGATTAAAGGTGGTCCTGTGTGCAACAATGTCGCGTGAGGAAGCGAACCCTAACAAGTTGCATTTTGTGCCTCTCACCACAGAGTAAACAACTGAGGTCACCGAAAATGCAGCTCGTTTATTGAGAACAAAAAATTTCGACTTGTTGCTCATGTTACTTAGCGCACGATTGGGCTCTCCGTTTGTTATCCTCTACGTTTATGGTATTGACGTAGCAAATTTGCTGGAGCAAGGTTGATTCCGTCGTCCCAAAGTGTGAAGCGATGTGTCCCATCACGTGGCTCACGATGACGTGAATTCGCGGCACTGTATTGCAACGAATTTTCAACAAGGCACAATGCCATCAAAGGCATGTAAAATTCACTGAAGTCTTTAATAGAGGACATTTTCCTGAAAGAACACGAAGAAGTCAGAAAAGTAATGGTAATAACTGTTATTTGCAGAGTTTATTGGTGGTGAGGAAAACGTGGCATTTCAGTTGATTCCAAAACGGACATAACTTCCGTGGACGCTCATATTTGCCGAGTTCGTCAGCAGAGACGAGAGTGGACAACGATCACATGCCCGGTGAGATGTCGGTCTCGCTCCACACACTGGGCATTCGGTTCGTTTGTTGGAGCTGACGAACGGCTGCATCGAGTGCTGGGTTCGTTGTTCCTCTTCAGGTGCGTTACCTTCTCCCCCTGCTCCTCCTCCATCCTCCTCCCTGAGTCTCCTCCTCTCCTCCTACCAACGGTCCTCCCAACTTCTTCCATCCATCATTGCATGCCGAAACCTATTTGTTCCTCCCCTCCCCTCCCGCTCCTCCTTAGCCCTCCCCTCCCTCCTCTGCCAATCCCCTCCCTCACTCTGCCCTCCCCTCCCTCTCTGCCTCCGCTGCCCTTCCTGCCCCCACTCACTCTGTCTTATCCCTACTGTCCATCTCCTCGTCACCCCTCACTTCAACCGGCCTCGTTACGCACTGCGGCGCTGCACATCTGCACAACTCACTGGCTCTGCGCAAACTGGTGTTGTGTCGACCTTATCCTACTTTAGCCCAACGACGTCGGCTCATGTGCAAAGGCGGATCAGAACTGGGTGGAAGCATGGAGTGGCTTGATACACCTACGAGTTCGTTTCGACTCAGCTTGCCCTGAATCATTTCCGGTTGAATGGCATGAAAGCCCTTGGGTCGTTGTCTCACTGAGAGATCTCACATCGTCTCTTGTGATTGGCCATTTGGAGAGAACTACGAAACCCCTCCACCCCCCAAGTGGGCAGCCACGATGAGTGTGCCACGGTTCGTGAGTGACGCGGGACTGGCTGGAGGAGCACTGAGTCGAGACAGTTTGGTCTCCAAGCCCAAAGAGATCTCAGTCTAACGGGGCGAGTTATGCAGGGCCGCGCCCACCATCATGGGTCGCGTGTCCTCAACTGCGTGGTGGTTGCAATCCGAAGGCGTCACCTGCATGTGTCCAAGGCCTCCTCTGGAGGGCGGCAGCACATGGACGTGGAGGAGGTGCCTCGCATGCCACATAAGAACACGCCAAATCTGCCAGCCACCGTTAAACGCAGTGGATATTCCCAACCTCCCACAGGGTGGGCTTCGCACACACACTGAGTTGCCTGCGCATTCGTTCGCTAGATCTCGCCTTAACTGCCAATTGATGAATAGGAAAACAACAAATGTCGTCCACACCACGAGACACGTTTCCGTTCCCGCCCCGCCCCGCCCGCCCACCCCGCAACCCATCTCCCTTCCTTAGATAACTCAAGCCCAACCGTGGTGTAGACTCACAAATCTATTCGCCTTCCTTTTTTTACTTCGGCATGTCAGCGCTCCACGCTCACTAACTCGTTGTTCTCACGAAACCCTCCACAACGCTACATTCCACCACGCCACCTCATGTCAACAACCCTCGCGTGGTTCTTCATCAATGGGCCCTTTCCTCTTCCTTGTCACTGACCTATATGGGACATCACCTGTTGCCTTGAACTCGTTCTCTGCACATCGTGACCCGGTCCCCTAAGCTGGAGGAACCGCGCAGCTCTCGCGTTCTAACCAAACAACCGTAGCGGTCTTCCCTGGTAAGAGGAAGTGATGGGTGGTTTCATGCAACTCCCAATGGGCTTTCTTTGTCTCGTTAACGGGTCAGCACGAATTCACCGTTGTTTTGATCAAAGTGGAACAGCAATAATCAAAGAAAAGTTGAAAAAGAGACAATTAGGATGGTGGGGAAGTTACGGAATGACAGGCAGCCCATGCTACCGCTTGTAGCTTGTTGTTGTTTCGTGTGTTGTTGGTAGTTGTTGTTGGGCAATAGAACTGGGCAAGCACCTTCCACGCAGCAAGGGACTCATGAAACCTCGGGTGGTTCCTTGCTTCTCGCCAAAAGACCGCATCTTTGGTGTCCCGGATGAAAAATAAACTCATTTGCCCGACTCTCCCTCGTAATCTCATGGTGCCACGCACTTTATTGTAGAGCTGCACGGTGAAGGGGATCGATCTCAAGACCTCTCAACCCCGGCGCCATTGACAACACCTAAAATTTATTCAACTACAACATCAGTCATAGCACACGAATCTCCCTTTAAAGAGACTCGAAATCACTTAGTGACTGTAGGAAAACATAGTGGTGACCGGGAATCTATTGTGTTGTAATTAAACAGCGAATATCACCCAAGCAGGGCCGCCCAGTCTAGTATTGCTTTGATCGCTTGTCCACTGTGATCAGTCTCTTCTTCTCGAGAAGGGAGAAGACGGTTTTGGTAGCCATTATCCTATCGGCTTCGGGTTTTTGATTGTCACGGTGAACGTGGATTAGCGTAGTAAGTAAGCCTTCACAAATAAAGTGGATAAACTCTGCAATTAGAGCTGAAATGACCCTCTGGTCAGTTTCCCGACTTTTGGACCAGCGATGTCAATAATCCTTAGGCGACTTTCGAGTGTTTTCTTCCCCATAGAATCTCTTCTTCCTCACCGGCGCACGAGGAGGTGGATTTGTGCCTGATTGGGGTGACACCCTCAACTTGAACTTCACATCCTCAGCATCCTCTAGTCCTCGTCAGTAGGACGACCTCGCTAGCGACGGCAATGGTCCAAACCTCTGGTAGACGACCAAAGAGCCATTCCAACTTGAAGCACAGTTCTTTTTCAACTTATCTGTGAAGGATTATCCACTGCACCAACCAATAATCATGCCGTTCCCTAACAGAACACTTAAGGCTACTGCATAAAAACGTCGTCTTCTCAGTCTTACTATGAAACATCGCTACGGGTGTTCAGGTCAGACGTAAATTGGAGAAAGCTCGAGATTAAGAGACTATACAGTCTCCTATTGCCTCATTCGTGTTTACTTCTCTTACTGGTAACTCGGCGGTGCCCTCTACCCTCCTCGCAACCTCCTTTGAAGAGCGCAGTTCCTTTGTTGTGAGGGTGTGTAATCCTCAAAAGTCCCCTCTCTCTCACCCCACAGCCGTCAAGTGTTCCTTGGCCTATTATTTCCAAACAGAATTCTCCAAACCGTCCACTTTCACTTGTCATGCATCAGTCAGATAAAACTACCAAGAACCAGAAGTTGGCAGGCTCATGCATATCATTATCCCCGAGAAAGGCAAGAAGGAATGCTAAGAATCTTATCGACATCAGGAAGTATGTGCGCAGATGTAACGATGCCTTGAAAATGAGAGGCCATCGTCAATGTGCTTTTCACATTCCGCTAGTTGTGGTGTCGGTTCATATGAAAATCGCTCGACAATGCAATCGAGGCCGGGAGTCTAAGTTGAAGTCGAGATGAAGATCATCACATCGAGGCTATTGGAGGTCGACGCAGATTGTCAGAGCGCCAACACGTGAATGTTGCTGAGAAGCTCAATGCAGGATGACATCGTGCATTGCATTGAATGGGAAATTAAGAATTTGCCCTGTCGCAAGTATCCGGCTCCTTTGGTTCCAATCATTAGCTCCGGATGCCATTTACTGGTGCACGCATTAACATTGCTGATTCTGCGTCGCGAATGTTGCAGTCATTGTTTCCCGACATGACTAAATAACTGGCAGGACAAAGTTGCGCATTTTCAGAAGAGAGTTTAATGAAAGAGATGTTGGATGATCGTAAAATGAACCGGCCTCCAACGAAACAGCAAAAGCAGAAGGAATTCACCGAAGAAGAAAGCTCCGCTGCCTCAGTCATTTTCCTGTCGCCGTGAGGCCGGCCCAGAGGCGGGCCGTCGCCACGGTTTGGATCATTAAAGGAATTCTGCCGCACTCTGGAAGTCAAACCGCAACGTCATGAGCGATGCCATTACGAGCAAAGCAACCAAGAAGTGGCAATTGTCTCAAGGGTGTTTGACATGCGAAGCCACACGTCTGTGGCCACACGCAAGGGTTGCAAGGATCTTGTAGTTGGGATGCCTTTGACACCTCCGCCAATGTAACTCTGGCCTCGCCCGCTTCAGACTGCCGTTTATGTGTCCGACCAGCAGAATCCTTCAAGGGTAAAATCTTTAGGACGGCTCCACTGGCGACGCGAAATGTCAAATCACAGTTGAATCAGTTTTTTGGATAGCAAAGATCAGAAATTTTATGAGCGTGGAATTATGGCGCCGCCGGGACGTTGACAAAAGGTCATCGAGACAAATTGCTGTAAGATCTATCGACAGACGGCGAGACGAAGGTGAGAAGGAAAGAAAAGAAGGCCCCTACTTCATTAAAACAACTTACTTGTGCAAGTTGCCTCCATTTCCCCGACTCTACTTCCTGCAGACGACTCTCCGCAATTAAAGTGTTCTATGGCTTGTCTAGACCCCTCACCCAGTGTCTAAGACGCTAATTGAGTAAACTCAGGTTTATGATAGATGTGAGGCTACTCCTCGCCTATAAGTCAGTCTGTCCCTTCCTTCCCTCCTCTCCCCTTAGCCCATTTCCTCACACTCCGGTTGCGCTCCTCTCCAACCCGGCCAAATAGGGCGAGCATAACGCCGTCTGCTTGGACTCACATCTCCAAAAGTCTCTCAACTTCTCTTTCACGGGTAGATGGTGTTCCAGAAAGTGCCTAGCTTTACAATGGGCAATTCAGGAAGGAATTTAGACTTTAACCGCTCTGCTACAGGTAGGTGCTGATTGGATGGAATCGGTAAATGCTCCCCGGCGTGGGATAGGATAAGGTTTTCGTTTTAAATTACCGTCAACTTTGTCTCTTTAAACAATGCAACGGAATTGCATTCTAAATCGGTCGTTTTAGAGATAAGTGAAATTGAGTTGAGAGTCTCACTTCCTTCAACTTATCTTCATCTATGACTGTTTTATCTACTTCTCACCTCGCCATCACAAACACATATCTTCCAGTTGCGCCGAGTAAATGTTGTTTGCTGCTGGAACAGCCCCGATCGAGAGGCGTGTCCACCGCACGAGGGTCTCTCTGCTAATCCGAACGTGATGTTGCCTCGATTCCGTGGCCGTTTGGTAATCAATCACAGGGCGAGTTGTCCAAAAAATTCGTATGATAGACGGTTTATCAGTACTCAATTCAATTTTTGGAGATTGTGTTCCTCAGAATTTCAAAGCAAATGAGGATGCAGTTGGTCCGATCACACACTAGAAAAGGGGGAGGAAGTGGCACTCGGGGAAGAAATGACGTCTACGTGGCTCCATTCTTTACCCACAGCCGAGAATGACTTTGAAGTTGTATTTTAATCCAACAAAACTTGTTAGCAGCCTAACTGTCACATTAATTCGACCACGAGTAGAGCGGAATCACCCAACGGTAAGTGTGTTTCCCCTGCCAATGGCAAAAAACGGTCGGGCCAAATGGTTCTGGGCAGTTAGGAGTTGAGAAAGTGGGCATCCAGGTGCGCTTGTCCCAATGGGGGCAGACGAAATGTCAATCTAAGAGTCATTAAGCAAAAGGCCGCCCTCTACGGGAGCCTATGTTAATTGGAAACTATGAAACGCGCCCTTTTGCCTAATATTCTCATTACTCATTTCGTAAAATTTTTCGTATTTGCACTATATTTTAATTTTATTTTTCGGCAAAGTCAGAGGACATGTGCATTATTTAGCTTCGTAATACACAATTGTCCTCGTTTTTACATCAAATGGTCATTTGTGATGAGAAGTGGATTTTACGGAAGGGCAAATGGGTAGATAAAACTGCATCCCTAAGACACATTTTAAGGCCAAAATCCCACCCAAAAACAAACAAATTGTAGTCAATATATGATGGAATGCCTAAGCAGTGATCATCTATTATTCCTTCCTTATTTTCTTCCAACAACCGCCGGGCGGAACCGTGACGGCGGCGGAGTCCCCTTGCCGTGAGGTGGATGTCATGCATGAGAAGAAGTTTATGAGGAAAATACAACCAGAATTTCTCAAAAACTACCTCATAATAACATAGAACGACCACGTGAAACTTTAATTACTGTTCGGCAGATTAACTTCTCTGTAATAGGAAATACTTTCACATCCTCCACATTCACTCAATTTTTTTCCCACCGATTGTTGCTTCTTGCGTAATTAAGAATTATTTTAGGGGAAAACAATATAATTACCAAAATGATGTTACAAAAGACTTTAAATCATTTATTAGCTCTAAAAATAAAAATATTTTCAAAGAGACATATATTACTTGTCCGACAGCTAGGGGAAAGTCGTAAATGCCAATGGAATTTCATTCGATCGATTATAATAAATGATGTGAAAAATTCCTTTTGTTTCTGCCTGTAATTAACTCCCGTTTCATAGCTTCCGCGCTAATAAATGGGACTAGTCAATGCGGAAGCTACTACTGCGACCAAATTGCCCTGTGTCCGCAACCAATTGCTTATTTAAAGTTAGACAGTCTTGACCAGACAGTATTTGGCTTGATCGAAGTTGTTAATCCTCAGAAGAAGAGTGGAATAAGGTTAGGGGACAGACTTGTCAGAAATACGACAACCTTATGGCTGTCTTTGTCCGCTCGGCCTCTGATCACCTGAGTCGATTTTTTCATACAGGACGCTACGGAACGCATCCCAAATAATGAGACAAAATCCGAAGTGCTGAAAAGAATTTGACCCTAAGGTTTAGGCAGTTTATGGTATAACTGTAAGGTACGTAACCGGACGGGGTGGTTGTTGTCGGTTTTGCCCGTTTTCTGAGGCGAAGCTCGGAGGAAGATACAACCGCCTTTTTTGATTTACTCCACGAAAGCTGACTAGCCACTATTTGGAGATTTTTCAACTTACATGAAGGGCCGCGAGAGGACCAAAATATCCTAGCATTTTGTCATTCCCACTTGCATTATCCCTTCATCTCTTTCTGAATTCGAAATGTTAATTGTCTGTATTCGGACCTTCCTTTTGAAGGCCGTGAATAAAGCCATTGTGCCTTTGGACTATGTAAAGGAATCTCGGCGTGGGGATTGAAGGCTTCTACACCCAGCGCTGAGTGCTAAACACACTTTGGCCAGTCAGTGTGATGATTGCTGAAAGTGCATTTTCTGAAAGAACATCCAGATGATGGCTTGACAAGTTGGAAAGTAGTGACTTCGACCCTTCTGATAGGCCACGTTGTGGGCGACCACATCACATCAACGACGATGTTGTCGAGGCTGTGTCGAAGCAAAATCATTTTCTGTCAACATCGGAGATGGCAGACAGACTCACTTCACCTCGACAAACTAATTCGGACCATTTTCGGGAGAGCGGACTGACGTGGAAGCATTCAAGATGGATGGCACACATGAAGTGACTCAGAAGACTTTGGATGCCCGAGTCTTCATGGGGCCCATCCTCTGCTTGGCCGGACAATAGCGAGCCCTTCGTGGATTGGATCAACAAGTGGGAGAGAAAGGCGGATTGAAGCATTTGCGAAAAAGTCGCAAGGAAAGACGCTTGTTGTGAAGGTGGCGAACCCAGTTCTTCCACCTCTAAAACAAATGGTGAATCTGAAGCAGAGAATGTTGTGATGTTTACGGTGGGATGCCCGCGAAAGAACACACTATGCAGCTTTTTTAAAAACCAACGAAGGGCTCCATTCGGTGAAGTGTTGTCAAGTCGCAGGCCAGGAAAAGAGGCTGGCAATGCTGGAGAGGAAGGACGACAGAATGGGTGATGGTGATGATAATAATGATGATGATGCCATGCCACATGCTGCTTTGCCGACTCGTCAAAAGACTGCGGAACGCGGCTGGTACATTCTGTCGCATCCAACCCATTCCCCCGACTCCCTATATCACTCGTTTTTTCGAAGGTCAAAAACTTCAATGCAGTTCGATGTGTATCGCCGCTGTATCATTAAAGCTTCTACGCCTCTCACTGAACTTTAAACAGAATTTCATTAACAACCTCCCAAATAAATTTACGTAGTTTCACAAAGATCGTCCTCATAAATAAGGGGATTTTTTTATCCACTGGGAATACAACTAACTTATGGTCTAATAGCATAGTTCAAATATACTAGCTAAAAGCGTGTGGCTTGTCGGGTCGGCTTTAAGAGTTTGTCATGTCTTTGCAGTCTGCAAAACAGTAGTAAATTCTGAGATTCCCCAAGTTAGCGTGTCTTGTTTACATCGTCGACTATCAACAAATGGGACAAACTCAACGACTTTCCGTTCAACGTCACTTTCGACAAGACTGAAAGAAACTGGCCGCCAGACTGAGAAGTCATTTTGGGGACAACTGGTATCCCCACCCGCCACACGTACAATTCACGAGGTTATCGTCTACGAGCTGTCACATTCATTCAGTGTACTCCCTGCCGTCACGACAATTTGACGTGTTTGGCAGTTGTGGCTGATGGAATCCGCCCCCAACCACCATCATTTCGTGATGTACGGATTGTAAAATAGGAGGGTAAAAATACATCACCACCAGTGTCCGATGAAGGCCAAAGACATTGACGTGAGATAAAACTTGTCAGCAAAGTCAGCATCGCCGTCTTCCTTCTCACTTGATGACACAGCGGGCCTCACGTGGAGTGTCTACTCTACCGAAAGAATCTGTCATTTTGGAATAAAGCAAAAACATTTTTCCTTACCGCCAATAAGTCTCCTTAGTTAATATAATTGCTATCAATTTTTATGACTTTTATACGCAAAAAGAGAATTTGAACGTTCCCTTTTTGAAAATTTTTCCATATTTTGATGCGGGCACTTGAACCAGCCCTACACTTTTCGAATTTTGCCCATCAAAAAACTTTGTAAAGAAAAAACAAGTGTTTCTTGGGTAGTGCTGAGTCCGCGGCAGATGGTAGGTGCGACAGAATTTCCTAACCTCACCCTGCAACTTTTTGCCCGGTCTCCAAAGCACCATGTGCCCGAACATTGGCATTCAACATGGCCAACTCCTTTTCTTCGACTGTTGTCTTGAAATCGGCCACTCGATGACAACACTTCACCGAATGGAGCTCTTCGTTTGGTTTTAAAAGCTCATAGTGTGTTCTTTCGCGGGCATCCCACCGTAAACATCACAACATTCTCTGCTTCAGAGTCACATTTGTTTTAGAGGTGGAAGAACTGGGTTCGCCACCTTCACAACAAGCGTCCTTTCCTTGCGACTTTTCGCAAATGCTTCAATCCGCTTTTCTCTCCCACTTGTGATCCAATCCACGAAGGGCTCGCTATGCTCGGCCAAGCAGAGATGGGCCACATGAAGATCGGGCATCCAAAGTCTTCTGAGTCACTTCATTATGTGTGGCATCCATCTTGAATGCTTCCACGTCAGTCCGCTCCCGAAAATGGTCCGAATAGTTTGTCGAGGTGAAGTGACGTCTGTCTGCCATCTCCGATGTTGACAGAAAATGATTTTGCTTCGACACAGCCTCGACAACATCGTCGTTGATGTGATGTGGTCGTCCACAACGCGGCTATCAGAAGGGTGGAAGTCACTACTTTCCAATTTGTCAAGCCATCATCTGGATGTTCTTTCAGAAAATGCACTTTCAACAATCATCACCTTCAGTGAATTTGTGCGTGTGTCTGTAGCATTTCTTCCTTGTTGAAAGTTGTATAAAATAACAGTAGTGCAAATAAATTTCATCAGAAGCCATGGCTGCACTGTCCTTTCACACATGACGTGCTTAATGTCGTGTTAATACGTAAACATTGAACAATAAAAATAGAGCCACTTGTAGGCCAAATAAACATTTGAAACATGTTGAATTTGTAGCCATAGAAACGAGCTGAATTTTCCGTTAAATTAGACATGAATACTGCCATGCGAGAGGCACGAAAAGGGAAATTATGGGGCCAGAACACCAATTTCGATTCAACAAGGCCAAAAAATCAAGAAAGACCTTATTTGGCCGTATTCAACGAAGTGACACTTTGCAAGACTTCAACTCTGGACGGTGACGTCGAGTGTCACCTTCCTCGCACACACGAGGCATGGAAAGAGACACACTAGTCAGTCGTGAATTTCTTTTCTTTGCTCCCACCGAATCACAAATATTGTTACTAACTGGAAGAGGGCTTTTCACGGCCAAATTGCCTGGAATCACTGTTGGAGTGGACGATGGACGGGAGAATGTCGGATTGGCGACGAAGAGAAAAGTGGTGGAGAAAGTCCAACTCTCGCGTGTGGATGCATTGCACACTGCAGTTCTTCGAGGCAATTAGCCTAATGAGCCCTCCGCTTGGGCGGTTTTCAGTTGCGGTGACAGTCGTGTCAAGCGTAATGACTTAAATTTAGGTGGGGAGTGAAGGAGACTCTGTGCTCTCGTACTCAGCCTACTATTCGCTTGAAGAAGTGGATGTTTCCTCACACACACACACACACACACACAAGTTGGAATGTTTTACAGATGAATGTGTCCCAGTAGACACGTAAGGTAGTGTCTGACTGGATGTCGAGAATGAATTCAAAGTGGCCTTGATGCTGCGCGTCCATCTGCTGCCTGACTCTTCTTCTTCCTCCTCTTCCCGAAATTCAAACGACGAGTGAGCAGCCCATTCACCTCACCAAGGCGGTATTCGCTGAATCGCGAGGAGATAGAAGGACTGCGCGTCGGAGGTGGTCGACAACCGCCGATGCGGTTGCATGACGCAACAGACCCCCATGTCTAGTGAAGGCGGTCAACAGTTGAAAGGGGCGTTCGTTGATTGTCGACGTCTCCTTGTCGCCCAATTCTGCTCTCATTCGCTGGTGAGTGAGATGGTCAGAGGTGGTACACTGTGAAGCGCGCGCCCCGCAGTTAACCCCCATAATGAAATTGCCATTTGCCCACAAAACAAAGAGTTGTCTGTGGTGAAGCACTTTGCCGAACCTGGCCAACAACCGAATCGGGGGGCAGGGGGTTGAGCCACCTCTGAATGCTCCGACAGCCCAAGACGTAGGAGGACGACAAGGCTAAACTGGGTGCGGGGTGGGTGGAGGTGGCAATGACTGCTGGGGTTGGTTGAGATGTAAGATCAAAGATGATGAAGTAACATCCTTCATCTGTCCTCGCAATACCGCGATTAGACACCGGTGTGAATGAAGAAAACACATCGACCTGTCTGTACAGAACAAAACGACGGTCTCACCAAAGTGGACGAATAAACAAGAAGATCGAGGCGAGTTACTTTGGCGGGGTCCCAACGCCAATTCGAATGATCGTATAAAATTACATTAATCGCATTGGTGAACTCATTCGTCTATGTCAGATGGGACTGGTTGTCTGGAACCAACTCCGCGTTGGCTGCTCATTTGAGCAAAGGTTGGTCCACGCCTCCTTCCTTACATTCCTAGGCCCGATCCACACCCATCGGGCTCAGGCCGAAATTCCTAACTCCTGAAGCCTGTTTGGCTGCCAGAAGGGCTCCTTCCTAACACTCCTGGGATGTCCACGCCGCCGAGGGTAGCACTCGACTCCTCCCGGGAGACTGGCGAAACATGTCAATTGTAATATTTTGCTGTCTGTTTTGTTACTTTTCAATGGGGCTACAAAATATCATTCAAGTCCTTCTAGACGGAGGTGATGTCAACCGACCCGACCAAATGTTTGCTTCTGCAGTATTTGTCGTCCTCGACATAGAAACCGCATAAAGCTTAATAAGATTAATTCTTCAAAAAAAACAAATTGTTTACCATGGAAAGAGGAGACTTGGTGATTAGAATAAGAACCAACTCTCGTAAATCCATCGCGGAGGTTAAGATTGCGGCACCGTCGAATCAACGTGCAACGGCGTTTATCGCTGGCCTGAAAGACTTAATCAGAGGTCAATTGGAGCGGCATGGTTGCTTTGGCAACGAGAATCCAAAGGAGAAGGCCACGACAAATGCCGTCTTGAGTCTTTCAAGGGGCCTATACGGGTACCAGCGGAAACTACCCCGCTTCTTCTCAGAACTTCCGAAGGCCCCGCAAACAAAGTTAAAGTTGCCAGTTTAAAGTCAAGTAGTTTATCAGCGTCTCTTTCAACAGCACTTTCATGTTTACGAAATGAGTTTCTGTACTGACGTAAGAGGAAGATCAGCTGACTCTTGAACTGCTCGGTTGTAGCCGAGCGTCAGGACTCGAAAACTCAGGCTTCCCTGCCAGGAGGTGAGACATTTCGACATACTCCTGAGACTTTACCCTCTTCCCCTGCTTTTGCATTGAATTAAAGGAAATGCCGCCCGTCTAACGATACCGACCTGCTCCCTGCGGCGTAGTTGTCGGCTGGGTGGGACACATTGAAGGCAACTGAGGTGCTGAAGAGGTGGCAAATGAAATGCTCAAAGGAAGTTTGGGGCAATTGAGGCCAGAGTGGCTTAAAGCGGTATTTACTTCAATCTAGGGGTATTTTGTAGCTATGACTTTGATATGAGGTCTGCCGGAAGTCATATTCGTTTATACGAGAATAATTTTTGTCGCTAAATGTGTAGATACTGATGCAGCAATGGTGTATCACCCATGGCTACTGATGAAATTTATTTGCACTACTGTTATTTTATACAACTTTCAACAAGGAAGAAATGCTACAGACACACGCACAAATTCACTGAAGGTGATGATTGTTGAAAGTGAATTTCTGAAAGAACATCCAGATGATGGCTTGACAAATTGGAAAGTAGTGACTTCCACCCTTCTGATAGGCCACGTTGTGGACGACCACATCACATCAACGACGATGTTGTCGAGGCTGTGTCGAAGCAAAATCATTTTCTGTCAACATCGGAGATGGCAGACAGACTCACTTCACCTCGACAAACTAATTCGGACCATTTTCGGGAGAGCGGACTGACGTGGAAGCATTCAAGATGGATGCCACACATGAAGTGACTCAGAAGACTTTGGATGCCCGAGTCTTCATGTGCCCATCTCTGCTTGGCCGGAGCAATAGCGAGCCCTTCGTGGATTGGATCACAAGTGGGAGAGAAAGGCGGATTGAAGCATTTGCGAAAAGTCGCAAGGAAAGACGCTTGTTGTGAAGGTGGCGAACCCAGTTCTTCCACCTCTAAAACAAATGTGACTCTGAAGCAGAGAATGTTGTGATGTTTACGGTGGGATGCCCGCGAAAGAACACACTATGAGCTTTTAAAACCAAACGAAGGGCTCCATTCGGTGAAGTGTTGTCAAGTCGCAGGCCAGGAAAAGAGGCTGGCAATGCTGGAGAGGAAGGACGACAGATTGGGTGATGGTGATGATAATGATGATGATGATGCCATGCCACATGCTGCTTTGCCGACTCGTCAAAAATTGCACAAGTAGGCATGGAAATTCTATAGTATTTACATTTACGCTGACAGGATGTCATTAAAATTGTTAGCAGTAATATCATTTAATAACCTACGTTGATGGGAAGAAATGTTGTATTTTTCTTACCCCAAACAGGGACAGATTTCGTCGTAGACTCGTCTTTGTGTCTTGTTCACTGTGTCCACCTTTCCTCCTCCTCGACAAACGGCAAATGCTACGAAAGGACAGGCAGAAGATGGTTCGGGAAGTTTGAAAGCAGTGATTTCGTCCACTTTGTGGGCGACCATATCTGATCAACGATGATGTTGTCGAGACCGTGTTGGAGTAAGATTCTTTTCTGTCAACATCGGGGGTGGCAGAGAACCTCAAATCAGCTCGGCGAAACATTCTGGGTTATGTTCGAAAGAGAGAATTTTGCGAAAGTATCCACGTTGGATGCCACATGAATGAAGGCAGGCGAAGTTGAACGCACACGTCTTCGTGTGCACATCTTTGTTTGGTTGTAACCAAATCGAGCCCTCTTTGAACCGGATCACAACTGATGATGTAAATAAGACTGGATTATCTACGAAGGCTACATCTAGTAGCGGTTCGTTGTGTCTTGTCCGCTGCGTCCACCTTCTCTCTTCCTCAAAAAGGAAGAAATGTTACAAACGCATGCACAAATTAACTGAGAGTGATTGTTGAAAATGCATTTTTTGAAAGGCCACGTTGTGGACGACCACATCTGATCGTCAACGCTGTTGTTGAGACCAACATCGGAGACGGCAGATAAGTTCACTTCAGTTTGGCAACTCGTTCCAGACCATGTTCGGAAGGGCGGACTGGTGTGAAAGCCTTCACAATGGTGGTCACATGAAGTAAATTAGAAGAATGTGGATGAGCGAGTCGTCGTTGGGCACAGCTCTGCCTGCTCGAATGGCAACTGGAGCTGAATAGTGGATTGAATTACTTACAAAAAAAATCTTATTGAATGTGGCATAATGTAAACTCGGGGAACCGGCCCCTTCCACCTTGAAAGCAAATTTGGCTCTGAAGAAGCGAGTTGTGTGGTGTGCGTAGTGGGACATTCGAGGACGAATGCGTTGGGAACTTTTAGAACCGAAGGAAAAGCTCAAATCGAGGAAGAAAGTTACAGGACGAGTGGGAAAATTCTCTCGCATCCACCGTGTTCTCCGTACTCAGCAACCCTTCGACTACCATTTGTTTTTGTCCTTACAGAGTTTATTTAAAGGACAAAAGATGTAAAAATTAGGAAGGTATAAAACCAGCTCTGGTTAAATTTTCCCGATCATTATCAAAAGTGAAATATACAAATCGTCCTCTCAATGCTTGTATTCTCTTTCATTCCAAAAAGGAGCAGAAATTTCCGGTAGACCTGATTTCATCCTTTCGCACTAGACGCCTTTTTTGCTTGCGCGAACCAACAAATCGAGGCGATTCCGACCAAATCGTGGAAACATTCTACGCGTTCGTTACAATAGTTTATGTTCATAAACATGAAAATTTCATGGACTTACTTACTTTCATCTTAGAAACATTAATTTTGACGAATATCACACTTTGTAATTAGTTTTCGGGTGATATATCTTAAAACAGCACCCAAGATGCATCCTCGGACTTATCAGTTGAACATTATGTTGCTTCTTGCCTACTTTTAGGGGTGTTTTTGTGCAGGGCCAATCCTGAAATCACTTTTTGGTCCTTTTAGCCCTGTGTGAAGCTTCCCATTTAGTCGGTTTTCCATGGAAATCGACGTAGTCGCCTGCTCCCGAGGCAGGCGATATGATGGCCCGAGGCGCAGTCAGTCGGGAATCAATGTAACCTCCTCATCCAAAACGACAGAAAAGTGATTTCGCCCGAATTTGACCCGATCCGCTCTTGATTCAAATTGTTGACAGAACTGTGTCAAGCGAGGGCTGCGCTGAGACTGAGTGAACTGAGCTGATTTGGCTAAAGATGCGAGCCGAGCCCAGTCCATGAGAGTATTTCGGAGAGAAATATCTTCTCGTGCATCGTAAATAATCAGACCGAGTTAAAATAAAAAGACGGTTGACAGTTGACACTCCCAAATCATCCTCTCCGAGGCAAATTGATGTTTCTCCACAGACCGTAAAATGCTCCACCGCCTGCCTGTCGATCGTTTGCCTCCGACGGGCACGTATTTCACCCGCCCTCATTGGAGCCGATGGATTGCACCAAAGTGAAAGCGTTAAAATGGACACTTCGAGGTGATGCAACGGAAGGGAAGAACATTTTTGGCATAGTAGTACAGAAGATCTGCTGCCACATCCCATGAAACTCAACCCTCAGCCCCCTCGATCTCGCAGTCCACCATCCTGCGTGTGACGCAGTTGGCGGAGTTGGTTGGCCATTCCCACCTCCATCACTCCACACTTGAACGATACGCCTTCAAAGGTCGCTTTCCTCGCCGTACACACGAGCCTGCCACATCAGTCCGGATTTAACCTGATTTTTATGTAAATTACCAAGAAATCCTAACGCTAACGCGACACTTTGGCCGAATCCGTGTCAGAAAAGATGGAGCATTTGCCGCTTTCAATGACCATGGACTTTCTATCACGTTCACAACGTCTGCAAAACACACCCTAGTGTTGTAGACCATCATCACCATACACAGGAGGAGAGATCCGTTGGATGTGCAACGCCTGATCAAAGTGAAGGGAGGAGCTGTGTTAGTTAGTGCTGCCTCTCCTCGATACTATTATTTTGGAAACCATGAAACGAGCGTCTCCGTTTAGACAGTGTTCAGTTACGAGTGAGAGAGATACGTTGTAACGTGCGTTCGTTATTTTTATGCGTGTTATAAATTTGTTGGACGTATGGATAGTTTTTTGGTTAAGACCCAAGTTCATGACTAGTAGCGTGAGAATCGGCTTCCACAGTAATCGACCATAATTCCTCCTTGTTGCGAACATGGGCCGATGGTCTTTCCCGAGGCTCTTTGACGATACCCTTCCTACTCATTTCGGGATTGTATCCTAATCATGGTTGATTTTGCGCTGACACCAGTCAGAAACGAAACACTGTTCACATCTACTTCTCTTGCAGGCTTTTAAATTGAAACGCAGGGCAGATCAACAAGTTTGAAGATGGAGCCGCTGATGAAAAAGTGCTCGATGTTGGTTCCAAAACTTCCTTTGCGGCGATTTGACATTCGTCGAGAAGCCTCGGGGAAGACCACTAGCTCATGGTGAAAGCGAAGAAAAGGAATTAGGATCGACTGCTGTGGAATTCGAATCACGCACTGCTAGTCGTAAACTCGGATCTAAACCAAAAACTAGCCATACGTCCAATAAATTAGGAAAAGGTTACACTCACATAAAGTTTCCCTTACTGTTGACAAATTAATTTCTCTAAAATAAGGAGTTTAACCACATCCTCTACATTCGCCCGATATTGCACCGCCCGATCATTACCTTCTTCGTAATTACGATTTAATTGAAAGAGGAAAGATACAATAAATAAACTAGTGCTCTCAAAGACTTTGAATCGTCTATGCATTCTGAAAAGTAAAAAATTCTTTCTTTTTGTTTTAAACATATTTTCAACGACCATTTCATAGTTTCCACTTTAACACGACTACCGCTTACGGATGTCCTCTCCTTAATCACGTCGAGTTTTCCTCAATCGAAAATGCCAAAGTAGGAGATTGTGGGTTTATATTAACACACTACAGGGAGAAGAGGGAATGAGGGGAATGGAGGGCTTGTTAATTCCACCTTCTCGATCGTCTGAGATGCGGACCTCACGGAGATTGTCAACACTGAAATTGTAGTCACGAAACTTCGGCCTCACAAAACGGAAAAACTTTAATAGCTAAACTACTCTGTGTTATGAAACAAATTGGAGCTAGAGGAGTATGTGTTACGCTAAAGAAGGTCATTTATTAAGAAAATGGTGTCAGTGGGATCACGCGCCATTGTGTACAAGTTGTCTCTGCCTCCTGAAAGTTTTGTTGGTGTAATTTTAATAGTGAAAATTTTTTAGCACATCCCACTCTTGTCCATTTCATTGTTGACAGCCTGCTTAATTAAGACATTACAGAATTTGTTGTTAAATCCGCCTTGGCGTTTCTGTAAACTCCCGCCTCTCTGCTGTCAAACCAACAATCCACCGGTAGCGTTATTATTTTTACCTCCTCAACCCGAGACATTCATAATTGACGTGAGGGAGACTCTCCGCCCTCAGTCGGCACCCGAGTCGAGGCTGTTGGTTGGTGTGAAAAAGACATCTTCGAAATCACTGGGGTATTCGACTGAACGTGATAGTTGATGAATTATAAACTAGGCAGAATGAGAGTTGCGTGTCCCCATGATTCCTCTCCTCAACTCCCCCGCCCCGCCCCCCCCCCAGTAGAAAGGCCATTCTAAAGGTGTTGAATTATGCAAAATGGCAGGTCTGGTGATGATATTCACTTTCATCATGTTGATAAGTCTTCTTTAGGGCAAATTAATACTTAGTTAGCTTAATCCTTATACACCGTTTCGTTGCTAGGATCAATAACATTACTCCTTCTCCATCTTCTCTATCCATTCACTCATGCTGTCTAGTCTCCATGGAATTCATTATGTCGAAAATCAGTGCGACTAAAAGCCACCCAAGTCTCTACTTTAAAGCTCCTGTCATAGGTACTTTGAAGAGACAGAGCGTGAAGCCATGAGTGAAACAGTAGGCCGTCGTCAAAAAAGCAACCCTCACTACAGCGGTGAACTCGAGTTATGCTACGTTAGAAGGTGAATTTAATCAAGAATCGCGAGTACCAGTAATTTCGCAGAATGAACGTGATAAGAGAGAAAAAAAATTCAAAGAGAGGTAGATGTTGAGCATGGACAATGTGAAGCCGTAAAGCAAACTCCTCACACCGTCTCGGACTTGGCAGAGAGAAAGCAGTGCGTAGTCTAGTTAAAGGTTCTCGTTGGGCTTATTGAAGCCCTATCGGAATTCGGAACTCGGCCAACTTGGATGGTTCGCAGAATATCAACACCGTCTTGACCACCGTCTACTCACGATTGCGCATTCACCTAGTCCTAGCGATCTAGACGAATCAGTTTCGGAGACAGAATGGCATGGGCAAGTTTATACGTCACTGCTTGGACGGTTTGCCTAGTTTGGTGTGAGAAAACTTGAATGTTGGCGAAGTGGCGCACCTGAGAATTCGTTGGCTAAATATGTCATTAAAAAGAGACTATAACTTTTACTGCAAACTTTTTGCCACGTAACGTCACACAGGCGAATCTTTTTTTACATATTTTATTAGATTTCAACATTTTTTACCTAAATACGAGAGATTTACGAGAGATAAGGCCTTAGATTATTTATAACTGTCACGTCTGGTGGTCACAAACTTGCTGGCGGTACATTTATCTTAAGCCGCATCGACGTCTAGTTACCACTTCACTTTGAATTGGAGCTATTTAAAACGCTCCAATATGTCTGCGAAATCATTCCGGATTTGGTGCATTTGAACACTCTTGTCATCTCGTTTTTTGCATTTCACATACTTTCATTAATTTTTCCAAGAAAGCTTTTGATTTAAATTACGAACAGCTGCGTATAATCACGTTTAATCAAAACTTTCTTAACCGTTAACTTCAAAATGTCATTCCCCTTAAGTCTTGCCATTATTTATCTTTAGCTTTTTTATTGCGGCTATTTACATCCATCAGTTAAATACGTGCACCCCAAGTGATGGTATCAAAAGCGGCTAAAAGTAATCCACAATATCAACAACATCATCCCTCTATTTCAAGATGTCTCCTTCAGTAACTCTCAAGCAGGGAACGGACTTTTAGGGGTCAGAGCTCGAAAAAGTTAACCGACTATCATGCATTAGAGAAAAACAGAATGCGACATAAGCAGAGTATTTCCTTAAGCGCGCTTACTGGAGCCTTCGAAATATCAGTGAAACTGATTGTCTGTTAACAGGCAAACAATCCTTACCCAACGGTCATTTAACCCTTTACTGCCCAATGCGCTTCTTTGTACACGTGTTCATTCGCCTTGGCAACAGTATTGGCGATGTTTCAGTGAAAGGACTAAGTCCAACGGACCAGAATAAAAATAGATTTAGTGTGCGACCTGTCAGTCGAGGCTTAATAATGTTAGGACTTTCCCTCCTTTGCCTCAGACTGCGATCTTCTTTTTGGTGTAATTGTGGATTAGAGCTCGGGGTTGCGGTTTTTTGAAACCCTGCCTCTTCCCTTCTCACACATCTAATACCTATCAATTAAAAGCATATTAACTCGTCCATCTCGTTTATACACTAAAATTGTGAAAGCTCTTAAAAATCCTCTCAAGAAATGGTCAACGTTTATTTTGCTCAAAATCTTGCACCCTTCGTCCACAGAGGCAATGAAATTTGACATTTAGAGGAAATCCTTTATGCTAACTTCACAGTTATTAGTTGTCTCTTTCCTTACTTCCTCTCATCTACTCCCTTATGCTAACTTCTTTAGTCAGAATTCCCCTTTTGCAAAATAAATTGTCATCCGCACGCTTTACAAAATGGCTCGAGGTTACGTGTGGTGATGTCAACAAAATAACTTTTTAACTCGGAATCTTAAGGCCCTGATTATGTTGCCAAAGTGAAATAAGATGTAATTAAAGTAACAATGTCATCTTTCCACCACTCTACTATATCTCGTAATGGCAAAAATTGACATTACTTAGAAAAATGGAATTGTGCCCGCGAGAAGGGAAAGTGGGGGTGGAATTAGAACTGATTAATTAAACAGTTAAAAGTCCCCATTTAGAGGTCTTTATTTTGTCCATTTTCATAAATATAATTTCGGCAAAAGTTATCTTTTGAAAAAGCCGCTTGTTTGTTACATTCTGTCTGGTCCTGCACTGTTGACCCGTGTTTAAATGACACAAAATTGGGGTTTGGAGACAGGAGATCGGAGGAGAAGGAGGAAGAGGAATGGTTACAGTTTAATGCGGCGGAGCCTTGGTTGAGTGCATTTTCGAGATCTAACGTAGATCTGAGTGTTATTTAAACAGTTTAGACTTTAATTAGCTGGGAATAAAATTGTAATGACGGAGCAAACATACAGAAAACGGTAAAGACGATCAGCTTGCTGAAGAAGATTGCAACTTTTGTATACTTCCATGTTAAAAGGTTAAGTTTAAGAAGTTGCTTTGGTGAAAGTTGGCCTCAGAGAGAGGAACTCCATTTTATATGCGATTGTGACATCACTTGTCTCTTTTTCAACAATTACCAAGTCATCTTGTTACCTTTAAAGTCACCTCTATTGTAAAGAAGTCCAAATTTGAGCAAAAACTGACAGGAGCAGACAAAATAACTTTAGCTGGTGAGAAAAAAGGGTCGGGTGAAGAATGGGGTGGTAGGAATGGGCGGTGGGAGGGGGGCAAAATGAACTCTGTTTTGTGGTGGAATTTTCAATACAAAATTAAATTATCCCCTGTATACTTTCATCATCGGTGTCTGGACCACCAAAGAATCAGCTCCAGTCACCTCTGCCTTAATAAAACCCTTCTTCAAATACCATTTAAAGTCACGAATCAGATGGCGGTAGGTCTGTTTCACTTAATTTTTTATTTTATTTTTTTTAATAAATATTTTTTTCTTACTTCACTCCAATGGCTCAGCTCCATTGGTCCCGATTTGGCCAGTTAACCAGAAGCCGCCCAAAAAGACGTGTCTCGACGGGATACATCAGACAGTTGGCCTTTCTTCTGACTTGTGGATTGTTCTTCATTGTGGTTTTTGAAAGTTTAGTGTAACTGATGCCATGCTGCACACATGTTCAGTGGAAGAGGTACTTTGGCTCATCGTGGACTCTAACATTACTCCATCAACGAAGATATCCAACCAAACCTGTTGCTAAACATCCTCTCTTTTGAATCCCTTGTCTGGGACATGGTTAGAATGCCCTTTCAGGGTGGAAGACCTCCTCACGTCTGCCCCTACTGTCAACTTAGCACTTTTACTCCCTTCTGGCTGTCACCACTACTGTTTACCGACTTAAGTAGTCATAAACCTACCCTGTTTTGTTCCCTTCCAATACCTCCTGGCAACATAATCCAGGAGTATGTTGTGACTTCCTAATGGGAATGGAAAAGTATCAGTGCATACATTCTCTTCTCTCGACCTCAAAACATTCACCGTGCAGTGTGAAAGGGGCGAGAAAGTTTCGTTTCTCTTCCGTGGAGGAATAACGCATTTTCCGTCCCTTACGATTACGCACTTACGGAGAGTGTTTACAAGAGCATAAAATCAAACCACCTGGCTCTCGACCAAAAATAACAGGAAAGGTGTATTGTAAAAATAACTTCGACCAGTTCATGGCCTGAATGAATGGCGTAGCATAAAAAGTAGGAGCTTCACTAACAATGGGAGGAAGTGGCCGGTCGAAAGTGGGCAACCCCTAACGTTTATGGGATCGTCGAAGGAATTTTATGCTGGTAGAGTTATTTAATGCCATCAGTGGCAATTCATTACTTATCAAAACAAGCCTCTAAAGCCAGCTCGTCCGCCTGCCACCGAATATCCTCAGCTTTATCCATCGCGGAAGGGGAAGGATTATAATTAATGCCGTGAAGTAAAGAACTCGCGTGCATTAAACTATAAACGAATTCCATTTAACATTTATAATTACAGGGAAGATGTGGAATAGCATCAAAAATTTAGGTTATATCGTTTGATGTGACTCTTAACTGTTCATTTTAATGACGTCTTATTGCTGCCGATTGCTCAACATTAGCATTCTCCTCCCTTTTTTGTGGCATATTTTACCTGTTGACGCTTCCATCTTCCGGTTTGAGCCCATCATTAATGCCCCGGAGACCGCTATACCGGAATAGAACTCCAGGGAAATGTCCAAGCTCTTCTGAAACTCAATATCCTATTTCGTATTTACCCAAGATACACACTCCCTGCCCATTCAACAGTGCGAGGAAATGATGTGCTCTTAAATATGGCTAAATGCAGAGGCAAAAGCGATGTTGAGTTCTCAACTGGTTGCATTGGCAAGTAATACTACACCGCCACTCAATCGGCAGCGGATGTGAGGCCAAGATGCCACAATTGCATCTATTACAAGCACTATGTGTGAATGATATGCTTCAGGTGATGTGAAGTGCGGTCGTAGCACCAACACACAGAGTCGTAGTGATTGAAGGATGAGGATAAATTGCGCAAGGAATGGGGGTAGCACGAAGGTTCACCCACCTCTGCTGCCGTGTGCGTACGTTACGCCGAGCTACGCGGCGTGACCGGCCGTGTCTAACTCCGTCGTTCATTTCTTAAATGAGGTTTAAAATCCCCTCCATTTGACACGGTTTCAATGTAACCTCAAAATGCCCTTTTTGGGCGAGAAGATAAGACAGTAGAAAATTCAGTCCCTCTAATTTTGCGAGTACTATTTCCCTACTATTCCCTTTTATTATTTCTTGTGTGTTATGATGAAGTACTCACTTTATTTCCCCAAACTCCAAACACATAAACACGGATTAGATAATGTAAAGTTTGAATATATGTTATTCTATCATATCCGTAATTTATGTGGCATCGGGAAATTTGTTTCAATGAATTTATGCTAATAGTTAATATACCAAAAAATGTGATTAATATCTCTTTAAAAAATGAGGAGAATTGTAACTTTTTTCAATAAAGCCATCACCACTTATGACTAGTGACTTACGAAGAGTTTAAAAAAAAACTGAACATCTCAGCTAATTTACAGGGAACAAAAGTATTGTCTGACAATTAACCAGTTGTCATGAATTTGTAATGTGGTTGCCAACTCTTGCTGCCTTATCCTCATCACTCGTCTCCTTTTGCCTTATTTCCTGAAGGTAATATATACGCTGCCTACGGGCAATGAACGTCCACATCGGTGTATGTCTCCTTACGTCATTAGTTTATTCGACTAGAAAATGATTTACCGAAAAAGGAATTCCCAAAAGCTTAAATTCATTCTATCGGAATAATGTCGAGTTCAGCGACTAAATATCCCACATCATAAATGGGCGGGAACACAAATGCTAAAGCATTCAACCCCGCCCCCCCCCCCCAGTAGCTCGGGTCCGTCACAGATTCAAAAAAATTTAATCCCCCACTTCTTACACTGATTGTCAGTGGGGCGGGAGAAGTTGCGTCTCATCAATTCACCGGGAGCAGCCGAGTTGGTCATTTGGAATGACGCGTGTTTTTCGAGGCCATAATTAAGAATTAACTTCCTCGTGGGGTTGATGTGATCACACTTCCTCCTCAACTTCGCTATGAGGCGTGTCGTTTACGAATGGGTTATAATGTACCAAGCTTGGAATAGGCTTTACTACTAGACCTGGCAACGGAATGGGCTGTCTAAAGCACTAAAATTTCGCCTTGGGACCTTTTATCACTTTCAAGAGTACCCGAAATCAATCCTCGAGGCAAGGATGGGGCAATTTGTAAAAAAAACTATCTTTGGTAGTTGACTCAAGGCATCGCTGACGTGTGGTA
>QEYB01000876.1:0-17660 GCA_017562135.1 Dipylidium caninum
AGAGAGAGATGCACAACAAGCCATGGGTAATTTTGAGCAGCGTAATGATAACTTACATACAAGTGTTGAGAATAGGAAGTACTTTCTTTTCATCGCAGGCACTGTGAATGTCTTTCATACTCGCCAATCGAAACGCAGTACAGGGCAGATTTGGATTGCTGGGAAGATTTGCAGCAATCTCATCTGATGCTCGCCTCGCATCGAGGCGTGGGCACTATCGTTAACCCTAGAAAATCGGGTCATTCATCGTCTGAGACATGGTCGCCTCACCCCTCTCGAATACATTCGGTGGAGGTGAATGTACGCCGCAAAGCGGATGAACCAAGACCAAGCGCACTAAGGAGCCTGGCAGTGATGGAAATTCACTTCTGAACGTGGCAAGTGATTTACGAATTCGCCGTGACCGAATAGCCTCAGAAAACGAGTGAAAACGCCTCCCTTAAAGAAGATAAGCAATCAATGCCGCACAGGTGAGACGGGTGGTGAGCCTGAATGTGGAAGGCGTTTCTTTTGGAGTGCAACGTTCATTGTTGGTACATTTTTACATTCCTTCCACACGCCAAATAGTTGCAAATGAAAAACGAGCACGGCGAGGAGCGCCACTTTCATGCCGTTCTAATCATTTTCGTAAAAGGGAGAGGTGAAAATTAAGAGAAAAGATTCACCCAGTAATGTTCGATTTCGGGCGACTCCGTTAAGCCAACACGCTCGCATTCACTTCCAGCGGTTATGGCGGAAGCAATGAAATTTCGCCACTGCATGCAGTTGGCCGGTGGGGAATGGATAAAAGTGACCCACCGCTGAATGATAGACCGCTTCGTTAAACTCGGAATTCTTTGAGAAAGCCTCTGAAATTCCATAAAATCTGCGGTCCCTTTCACGTGAGCTTTGACCGTCAAGGAAGTGTAGCCTTTCGGCGGACGTATTAAGGACTCCAAATCCCCTTGAGGAAAGACTTTTGTCTGTTCGGAAAACACTACTCTAATTTGTTAGTGTTGGATACAAAAGTTGGTTGCTCTCATTTAATTTCCTACAGACCTCGGGGAAAATTTCAAACATTCCTGTGCGCGCGTGCCCTTATGTTGTCCAATCGTCTTCTCTGCAGGGACAGTTATTCTTTGGTGGAATGTGGACGAGGAGAACATGTTTTGCCATTATACTTACTAGGAAAAGCACAAACCTTATGATTGTCACTCGTGGTGTCTGCGGTCGCCTAATTCACGAGTGAAAATATTTCTTCTCTATTCTGTGGAAAATTTGCTCACTTGTGGCCGATTTTGTCCAATCGCAACAAGCTCTGCGTTTGGCCTCACCTCTTGATATGCAGGGTTGATTGCTTTCACTTGTCACTTCCACATGCCAGCTATTTAGCGTAGATTCGACTTCGGGTGTCAAAGTCAATTCCCCCTTCACTGAACTGTGAGACCGTCGTGGCATCCGGAGGTACGGCGCCATCCGCCGTGTTGAGAACTATGGAAACGACTCTGTGCGTGGAGAGTTGAGCACCTTTACTGCGACGTCAAAAAGACATTACCTCCCTGAACAACAAAGTACCGTTTTTTCCTATATCAAATTTACTCTTGAACAGGGGATGGGAGCTGATGGACGCTTTGCGGGGCGGAAGGGCGCTGAACACGTGAAGGGGAAGTAGGTTTACAAATAGGAAGGGTCTCGATTAGCCAGCCTTCATTGCTCCTCCCTTGACTGGACTCGGTTTGCAGGCGTCTATTACGCTAGTAGTGAATCAGAAGCAAGAAGAGGCGTTTTTGCAACTTCCTACACTTTCGTACCTGGTCGGGGACATAAAGTTTGGGATCTTTGAGTTGGAAGTCCTCGTTGGCTGCTGATCCCCGGTTCACTCACATCCTCCTCTTCTTCTTCCTTTCTTCTTTTCTTTTTCTTTTTCTTCGGCTCCCTCCCCTCGCACTCTTCATCATCATCGTCTTCTACTCGTTGTCCTCCTCCTTCTCCATTTCGCGGAGTGGACTCGGCCCTAGCGCGAGGACCGAAAGGGTCAGAAGACAGAGAAGAGATAGTCGGGAGGTCAATTGTCCTCGAGACTGGGGAAGAAAATCGCGAATCAAGACATCTCTTGAACTACAGTAGTGAGGCCTTATAAATAATCGAGCACCTTAAGACAAAGCTCCAACATTCACTCACCTATCGAAGCAGCTAGATCACACAAATTTTTTCCGAAGACGAGTTTTTTGTGCATGCAACTTACCAAAGCAGGTGGCCATACTGTCGAATTGTAACACGATGTTCCCTTTTTGATCGAATCGAGGCGTTAATACACTGCGGTACACATTGGTGACAGGCTATTTATCATCCACGTAGGCAGTAATTTCACGCCGTACTCAGAAGTTAGTTTTTATTTTGATCGAACAACTTGTCTGCTGAAATACTCCATTAAGTAACGCGTAAGTAGACAAGACAGGCAGCCGGTATAACTTATAACGACACTGTTTTAGCGATTGACATTGAATGAAAGCGATGGGAGAGTTTTATTCGCTGTCTGGGTTACTGCCACTATGGCAATCGTGTGGCAAGTCGAATGAGAAGAAATGCGGCTACAGGCGGGATATCAGTGAGAGTAACTTCATGCGTTCCATCAACCTGTCGCTCCTACGAGGTAGCGGAAGGGCAACTCTTTTTGCCATGTTCATCGAGAGAGTGGAAGTAACCGCGTACACATTCATTCCTCAAGGCGGAGCAGAACCGTTGCCCAGTGCTGTCAGCGTTACATGATTTCGAACGTCATATAAGGTTTCTAGCGTACATTTCCAACAAAGTGCCAACATGCACTGCTGCTCCTACCACGCCAACTTGCTGGAAGATGAGCCTAGCAGCAACGCAAACGCGTGAAATACAAAATCTACTCGACAGACGGTTAATTGGACCCTGATCGCAAACTAAAGGCAAATGAGGTAAAATATGGCCTCGCGTTATTTTATTCCTTTGAACGGAGAGTAACTATTCACGACAGTGACTTCATTTGCCCTGAAATTTTGGGGTATCAGCAAAAACTAACACCGACTTGCCATGTGCTACTCATTTCCTATTCAGTATCACAAATTATAGAGCAGATGGGTTGAGCTTACAGTGGCGAGAGAATCTCCCCTTGCGAAAGGAGTTAATACAGGAGATTGGATATAGTCATCGCTTTTTTTGCCCCAAAATCCATGAAAACTTCAAAGTTGTGATAATTTGGTGTATTAGAAGACAAGAATGACCCGAAAGCCAGATTTACTACACCGATTTTAACTTATAGTCTCCGTTTCCACCTATTCGATCGCTCTTGTGAGTAACGCCAGCAAACTTGTTTCCACCTACTGTCCAATGAAAACTTAACACCAGTTAATTAAATAACGAGGCGGAAGCAACTTGACCCTTCAAATTATTTCTCTAGTAAATATTTACTAAAATTATCCCCATCCTACTTTCCTCATTGTCACTCAGCGGAGTTGCTGAGATGATCATGCGTCTGAACGTGACAAATTCCATGTTGACAGAGACTAATTTACTCCGCCAAAGCCATGTTCGCGGTATCTCCTCAACACTGTTTCCACTCAGCATGCTAATAAGTAGCCTGTTCACTAGTAATCGGGGACACCACCTGCACTCCACTGGTTCCAGTTCTTCCTAATTGAGCGCAGGACAACATTCCTCTCCTCATCTGACCATTTAAACAGGCTATATTGCGGAAGACAACATCCTAATTAACGTCAGCCCTTCCTTAACATGTATTAACCCACCTCTTACTCCTTCTCCTCTCTCCTCTCATAAGAGTGCTTTCAGCACAACTTTCACCTCACTCTTCCCAACCTTACATCTTCGCAAGCCCTGCAGGCTGATTGCCCGCAGTCGGTTGAATTTAAGTATGACTGCTAGTCTCCAGCCATGCGGTAAACACTAACTCACCGTGTTGGTGGGTTTCTCCCATTTGTTCACTCTTATCGTGAAGGGTTCAGTTATGTTTCTAAAAGTACCCTCCATTATTCCGCACATGGCAAATAGTGAAGCCTCAGCAGGCAAAATGTATTCGTATATTAGGTGCTCCGTGATTGTATAATAAATTCTCATCCCTCAGTTTATATCCTGACAGCAACAAAAGAGAAAGCGCGATAGTTAATGCGCACAGGGCAGCACAATTGAGGCAATGGGCCCTATGAGAAAGTGCGAAGGAGAGCGTGTGAAAGGGTAGGATTGGAGAGAGTGAGCAAAATTGGTTCTGAAAGACACCTTTACGAGGTGATATAAGGAATTGAGGACAGTGTTGTGAGGAACCGTGGCACGGGGAACGGAAAAGAAATTTGTTTATTTAGAGTATTGTATTCAGCAATGTAGGCTAACGAAATGATCACCTGATAATGCGAATGATGTCCTGCGTTCATATAGGAAGGATTTGGGTGAAGTAGGGAGCAAATTGTGTCCTACGATTACCAGTGGGCAGGTTGGTTATTTATACTGGATGGAACAGCTATGAGACGAGGTGAAAACATGGATCTGACGGGATGAGATAGTCCTCAGATCCATGAAATATGCTCACTACAAGTTAATAATTATTTTATCAACTTTGTCAAAGACATTGAGCGGCGTTGAAGGAGCATAATGATTTGAGAAATGATATGATTAACTTCTATGTGGCAGCAATGGTTACCAAAAAACGTCGGACAACTGGGAAGAATAATTGTCTGCCGATTTAATCGAAGAAAAAATGAAGGTAGTAGAAAAAGAACAGAATGTTCTACGATTGTTTTAATGGATCGGAGGTTGCTGTGCATTGTATGTTTGGATATATTTGTTTTCGGCTGCGTTCGCGGTCTCGAGGGTGAGCGGGTTATTTTAGAATTCTTTTGTTGCTTATGACGGTTATTAAATATACATCACAAAAGCTTTTTGTTGAAAAATCCTTGCGAATTCTGTTGTTGCATGCAGTGGTGCATGGGGCTTTGGTGTTAAGGTGGTTGAAAGGTAGTTTAGTGGGTGGACTTGTACATCTTGTTGCCTAAGCTCATTAGTAAGACATTTGTCGCCTTCCCTTTTGGAAAACAAGGACCAATTAAGTCTTTTCATGCTGGTAGAGCACTCCTCAAGGCATATTTACTGATTCATGCGTAAGAATTTTTTTGCACCCCAGAAAAGGAGGCGTAATTGCTGCTTAAGCCTCACATGATATCTTATTTAGGTCATTGAGATTCGTGTGACGAATTGCATATTGGTTTTTAGTAGCAAACGATTGGTTTGGATGCCGGAATGATTCCCTTTGTAAAAATAAGTCCTTGTACTATTTGGACAATCTGCTCGGAAGAGCGTAGAGAAGATTGGCCCCTTGTCATGAAGTGTAGGCGACGCTGAAATGGTCTCGTGGCAACAGAAAGATGCGTCGGGAGGTAGGGTTTCCGTCCTTTGCAATTTCATTCTATTAATGCTAACTCGGACCGCCGTAAATGTGTAATAGATGTACACGGTCACTTCCAAAGCTTTGACCGTCTTAGGGAAAATATGTTCGCATGATGAATACCACGATATGTGCCACCACTCGTGAGATTTGTGCTATTCTCGCAGACTGTCAAATAACCGGTGGCAATATTATACGAGGCACTTGGAAATTTCATGCCTCACTGTGCTGCTTTGATGCGAATGGTTTGCCGCCATGGTAAAATATAAGGCTGCTAAAACGTGGTTGTTATTGTTTGCATTTATAGGTCTTAAAGAGAAGAAGATACCTTTGACCCATGTAGTACTACTTGATCAACCGAACGGCAGTGTGGGAGTACTGGTGACGAAGTTATCTCTAGATGGAAATGGAGAGAGCGATAGTGAAAGTGAAGAAAGCCCCATATTAGAGGATTACCAGATTGAAATCGAAAGAACGCACTGAAGCCCGATGAAAGTGCATCTCAAACGAATCATAGGATTGGTGATACTACTATTAAAGTCACAGGTATCCGCCCGAAGAGGAAGAACAACCGGAAGAAGTGGAAGGGTTTTCTTGTTACCGCTATCAACAAACTGATCTATGAACATGAACTGTTAGTTAATTGGCAGTCTTGTCATCTACATTGACGTGAATAAAGGAGAGTTGTTCGATTTGAGGCCGAAGGACACCTATTACACCTGCCTCTTCCTCCGGAAGCAACAAAATACGCTCGTTAGTTTCCTCTTCCGCCGCAAAATAGAACAAGTCATTGCGCTTCGAGGCCCAAGGATTTAACACCAACTTTCAGCAATGCTTCAAAAAAATGGATATCAATGGATTACGGATGGGCCTGTGGATGGTTTCGCCGGCTCAGCAACTCGCCATCACAAAGCAGATGATAGCATTTTTATTGATGGACAACTTCTCCAACTGAAGTGTTTATTCTGTGACGAAATGCACAATATATCAAGTAAAGCGGAAGGACTCGTCGTCAAGGATATCTCACGCAGTGGACTGAGGGAAAAGTTTTTGGGAGACTGAATTTGTTACGATACGTTTGTGAGCATGAGGCATTCCAATCGATCGAATGTAAGAGAATAGGATAGAAGACTTAAGACGTCAAATGAAAACAAGGAAGGAGGCAAGGTGGAGACAGATGGCCGGGTAATGCTAGAGTATAAGCTCATAGAAGTAGCATTTTAAGCCGAGTAAGGAGACCATCATAGGCCAAAGATAAGGTCATTCATAGCATATACCAGGTGGCGAAGTAAGAAGAAAACGTATCACTCTGCACTTGGAACTGAGTCAAATTGTTTTGAGTCAGAAAGGCCATCTCATTCACGATTCCAATTTCTACTATCCGACTAAAAACTCGACATTGCGATCCCGCAGCTCGATTATACTCCATCTTCGCTTTTGCATACATTTTGGGACTCACTATTGTGTAATTTCGAGCATTTGACCCGAAATCAGTCACATTAACTCAATTCTGCCTTGTATGTCTCGTTTTCACCAACTCGAGTCCAAATACGACAATGCGATTCCGCTTAAACTTTCAGTACGTAGTTCTATCAGATGCTGCTCCCGCCTATTTCGGCGTACAGGGAGTCAGTTTACGAACTTGACGTTTGCTTTTCTCTGATTGTTTAAGAATAGAATGAAGAACGGGCGGAAGCACTTCGTCGCATTTGTCGTCAATAGAATGTGACTCCATTTTCAAAGACTTCGGAGACCAGCGAAATCTACGGAAAATGGCGTAAGTGGACGATTAGGCTCCTCCTGGTAAATGGTCTCCATTACTGGTCTTTTGCTTGGCCATATCTCATTCTTCTGTCTCATGGCTAGTGCAGTGAAGAGTCAGTCGTGCAGGCAGACGGGTTCATCTCCAGTGCCGTGGTCAGCATTCGTTTGAATGTGGCGTTGAGAGGCTTGGCAGGAGCATATCATCGTACCATCGAGCTCCGAGGCTACAACTTGGTAGCGCAAACCATGTCTTCGTGACGAGGAGAAGAGTCATTAGTCTTTCTCTCAACTAACTATGCATTCTGCCAACAGGCGCTAACTTTGGCCATCCTCCCCCATTCCTCTGGGCCGTTTGGGCCATTTAACGTGCGTTTTTTACTTGTGTGAACAGTCAGATACCTGCTCCGTTATGAGTGAAGATGGTTGCGCGGACTGTGAGACCAGCCAAGTTGCCTTCTGATCGACGCAGTCCGAGTCACTGCAGCATCAGCCCGCTTATAATAGTACTTATTCGTCACTGCCAGGAGTGGTAGAAGTCAACAGTGCTTCTTGGAAGCGGTCGAGAGAGGAAGTGAGAGGCCCTATTTTGCACAAAGGCAGGGCTGAAGCGGAGACAAGAACGAGAACGGAGAAAAAGGAGGATGAGGCGGAAGGAGGACAAGGTGGGAAGGAATCATTATTTGAGACGGAACGGGGAAATGAAACTGAATCCGCGAAATCAAGAGGAAAAGAGGCAGAAGAAGAGGACGAATTACAATTAGGGACATTGCCATGGAAAGAGGACTGAGTCCGTAGAAAAAGCACTCGAGCAAATCCGTGAGCGTTCACTTGGTCTTAAGGTCAACGTAGCCCTACAGGCACATCTATAAGCCGTTGATATACATTCTTTGGAAGCATTGATGGAAGTTGGTCCCAGATTCTGGGTCATCGGAGCGCACTGACTTTTTCCTGTTTTGCAACGGAAGAGAAGAATTAGAAGAATTCCTGCTAACGCATGTTCATGGACCAATTTGTTGATATGTTAAAATTAAAAACCCTTCCACTATTTCTGATTGTTCTTCCTCTTCTGGCGGGTACCTGTGACGTTGGTAGTAGTATCACCGACTCTATGATTCGTCTGAGATGCACTTTCATCGGGTTTCAATACATTCAATCTCAGTCTGGTGATTCGCTAACATGGGGCTTTCTTCACTTTCCTCGTGTGCTTGCTCTGCTCATGTTGGCGGTCTCTCCATTTCCATCTAGAGATGACTTAATCATCAGCAATTCCACACTGCCCCCGCGTTGATCAATTAGTTTTCACTTTTATCAATGGTATCATCTATTTGAGACCTACAAAGGTAAACAACAACAAGAACATCAACGTTTTAGTGGTCTTTCCATTTTATCACAGCGGGAAGCCATTCGCAACAGAGCCACACCGTCATGCATTAAATATCCAAGTGTCTCTTGTGCGATTATACCATCAGTGGTGTAATAGTTTCGGCTTAAGCTTAAAGGGCTTGGGTGCACGGTAGACGCACTTAGAAGAGTAAAAATGATGAATGGAACCTCAGCAAAAAACGGAGATGATCAAGTGAGGAAAATCATGAAAAAAAAGATTCTAGTTGTAACTCAATCAATGGCTAAAAACCGGACGAAGTGTGCTAAAAATATGCCCTAGTGTCAAGAGGACTGGCCGGCGCTCACTATTTATTTCATTCAATAATAAAAGTGAGCAAGCATCTAACCCAAAATAAAAAACCCATAAAATATTGTTGTTCTATTTCTCAATGAATAAACATCAACAAGACGACACTCCTAACAGACCTAACTTCACGATCGAAACACAATCAAATAGGGGAACAGTGATTGAAGCCTCAGCACGAACCATTGTTTTTATCAAAAATGCAAGCAAGATAATGCACCTTCAGTGTAAAACACCTGACAAAAGTTCGAATATCACAAAATATGTTCTAATACGTTTGCACATGGTAACAAGGGGTTCCTCACTTGACGATAGTTTGAGTGGAGTAGACTTGAGGGCAGATCAGCAAGCAATGCGTAGCAGGCGAATATACCCATCTTCAAGAAGAGGCACCAAAGACAGAGATTAAAACGACATCGAATGCGGTGGGGCAAGGTGAGCAGGGATGAGTCCTCTGGCCCCCGAAATAGCAGTTTGCTACATGTACTTCTAGAAGGCAATATAGTCAACCCTGAAAGGACGCCTGAGAAACAAAAGGTGAATGTAAACACTTAGGCAATGGTATTGAAATCGTGTATTAGGAGAAGATAGAAAATAAGGAAAAGCATTTTATTCTCGATCAATGATAATCAACTTGTGCGGATATTCACTCGGGAAACGGCACGAAGCCTGTGTGCAAACATGCTCAGAAGGCAACACCCCACTTCAAACAACTGCTCTCCTCTCAGCATTTCACTTCAAAGTTGCTCGTTCCACGTTAACACCATTCCGCCTTTCGCACATTCTTTGGCAAGAGGCAGCATCCTTCAACCCCTTGTTATCATACTGTTTTGCCTCGCCACAGCTAAAGAGCTCATTTGGGGGGAGAGAGAGGACCTAGTGGCAACTCTGCCTTCTTTGAGTCAAATGTGAAATGGTGTCTCCGGTGCGGTGTGGCGTATGTTTGAAACCAACTCTAGGCGCCTTACCGCCTCTCTGTAACTCCTCAATCTTAGCTGAGCAGTGTAACTGAGAGGGGAAGTTCATTGTGATGAAGAGTATCTTCAGGGTAAGAGCAAGGAAAATGAAAATGAAAACGATGGACATCGTTTGTTTCATCGCCTCTGGCTGCTCCAGACTGCCACGCAAACGCTGGCAAATGGGCGACATAGGTTCTTCCAGCGGGTTCTCTTTAGCTGGCACTTGCGCATGATTAAGTACAGAGTATAACAACAAATGACGGAACGCAAAGTGTCATCAAAAGCCCTGTGACGGGGCTTTAAATAGGGCCAAACGAGGGACAGCTTCTCTCAACTGCACCTCGAACTGTTCAGACTGGCAGGCACTTGAGAGCGGGGAGAGTGGAGACTAGTCGTCGTCTGCGAGTAGTCCAGTCGCCTCTGACCTCACCGGTCAACGGTGAATGGATCTCAGCCTTTTTTGCGCGACCAACTCCCCTCCCCCGTCAGCCATTTCTTTAACGAAGTTCTATGTATTGGCTTACTTGGTTGAGAATGGACAGATTCATGAATGTGTGGGAGTGGAGGCTTTAACACGAAGTCCTCTTGTAAGAGAGAGCAATTTTCAATAATTCGCCTTCAGTTCCACATTTTCCGTGAATATTTTACTCACCTGACACTTCATGAGGAGCGCCCTTTAGGAAAATTGATGAATTGATAAAGATGATTTTTTGTAAATCACCATCTCTTGAAATAAACGCATCTGCCACACGTTTGTCTTCCTTGACCTTCATTGCATTTGCCATGGAGGAATAAACTGTAGGCCTTTTGATGGCCTCCATGCTTTGCAACAAACTGTAATCTTCGTGGTGAGAGTTTCATGCTGAACTCAATGGGATGTGATGAATGAAGCATTCCCTCTCTCGGCCTCCTGCCAAGTTATACAACAACATTTCTTAGGTCAGGTAGTCTATACGGAGGATGTGGTCTTCTCACAATCTGGCGCGCGTGCGACGGCCACTTGACTGATTTCATCTCAGACATCGTCCCAGGGTGGCCCGCATTGTTGAAGTTAGTTTGATTTGATGTCAACCGTATGAGCACTGTCCGATTAATGACAGACGTCATTTTAGTACATCGCTCAGTACTAAGTTCAGGGTGATGCCGCTTAGCCATCAAATTGTACAGAAATTAAAATCAACGCTCTTACCACCCTGACCCACGCTGCTTTCGACCTTCACCACTGCCTAGTGCTGCAAGGACAATCATTTGTCGAAAGAATGATATTCGAGAGATTCCTTATGCTAGTTCACCTGTTCGACTATAATCTGTTGAACTGAAACGCGATGATAACCTGAAGGAATGCAAAGACAAGTACTAGTGGCGATGTTATCTTTTTTCCTCATCTTCCACCTCCAAGCGGGTGTTGCTAGGGTGGATCAGAATGAGAAAAAAAGTGGTGACCTGAGACCGTCTGTAATGCTTCCCTCAAGCAACAATACAGTCCGTTTGTAGATTGTGACATTGTGTTACCACGAACGACGCGAGTTCAAGTTTTTGAGCGGAGGCACCTGCCGCACACCCCTCCACCTCATGCATTATACAGTGATGGTGCGAAAGTCCACTGTATGAGTAACGGGTAATGTCAAGGACCACGTAGAGGACGGATTCGGCGACCGAGAAACTCGCGTCTCTCCTCTCGGCTGATTTTGAGCAGCGTTACGGTGATCTTAACGGTGCCGTCGATTACGGCCCCCCTCCTCTGTTAACAGGCCCTCGCGGCAGGGGTCACACGGACCAACAACTGGTCCATTACGCCTCCCCCGCCACCACAAACTGCACCCGGGGTGGCAGAGTAGTCGATTACTCTGCTGGAAAGAGTCAGGTAGGACGACCTCTGGCCCAACGCCCGTGTATAACCAGGATTCTGTCCTGGCCCGACCACACCATCAAATACCCATTTATACATGTGTGAGTGAACCCGAAGTCGAGCTTCAACTCGCGCTTTCACTACACGCCAACTTCCTATGCGCTCGCACGGAATCAGGTGGACTAACTCGTCGTCCTGAATGCAAAAGGACAGCTCAACGTCGCCACAACAAAAGGAGCACGAGTGATATTGTGGAATCAGCGCAATTACCGGCAGGCTACCACCTCCCTTTTGGCGCCTCGGCACGGCCATTGTGTCATGGCGGTGTGATTGCAGCCGTTCTCGCAGCACAGAAGAACCTCACAGAAAACGGTGAAACCTTGATTAAGGTATAAGAAACACCTACGAAAATCACACCCAACCAAGCCTCACCCTCAACGATACCCCTCACTTGTGAGGTCTGTCCAGAGAGCAAAACTACCGATTGTTCGCGGGCCGAAGTCATCACCGCCTGCCTCCAATGTCACACCATGCTCCCGCGCTGAGCATGGCTACACCGCTCTACTTGCCTCAAGGAAAGCATCTCACCTCACTTCACCTCACCTCACCTCACGTAGCTTCTTCCCTCACTCGGTGCCCACACCCACCCACCCACCTTCCTAACGATATGCATCTGAGAGACCTCGTCTGCACACCAAGCTCCTAATCTCCTCCCGACTGAGGGTCCTACCCATCTACGGAATGAGAAACCCCCATCTCCACGACAACTACGTGTAATAAGCAGCCTATTTGTAGCGTTGTGAGGAAAGCCCATCAAGGCGCTAATCCTATCATTAGCTAAAAGTAGCTTGAAAAGTCAGCGTGATAGTAAACTGGTTGCCCCTTTCCTCCACCATCGACAAGTAAGGGAGTTGGTGAGGACATTCGAGGGTAGAGAGCCGTCAAGTGTCCTGGGCATTGGACACATCCATGAAGTTGTGCAGAGTCGAAAGCAACAGCCCTGAGGTTAGAAGGCATGGACGGTGTCGCAGTGAAGGAAGGTTGAGGGAGAAATGGGTCCAGCGAGTTTGGGAATGATAGGTGAACCGGGGCACTTTCCAAATGCATAAATCGTGTGCCAGAATCCACTTGGTTGTAGCACAGTTTCAGCCAGCATGGTCCTGTAAACAGTGCTACTATTGGGAAACAAGTCGAGATGGCGCTTGAGATGCCCCATGGGCGGTGCACGGAGCAGGACGAGAGTCTCACTTTCACTGAAGTCTATCGTTGTCTGTTTCCTAAAGAGGCAGATGCAGTAGATGACGTGGCAGTGTAAGAGGTGGAAAGTGTTTCACTTGTTGCACTCAACGGAACAGGAAGCAGAGTAGGGCCGAAATCGCCAGTATATGGCAAAAGTAGGTTTCGTGATACCGACGACGGCAATATTTTTCCTGTCATTTTGCGACGCCAGAGTCCATAAATAGACTCTTTTGTTGCGTGAAAGAGGCATTGTGAATTGTCTCATCTAACCACTTCTTATTTCGCTCCCTTCCCTGCCACAGCAACTCACATTCACACTAATGTAATATCGAAAGTAGTCTTTCCGATGACACTCTTTTGCAGGGTAATCTCCTCATTCCCTCCTGGCTTCGGACTCGGCATTTATGTACACTGAATAGAGGCAAGAGAGATTTGACAGATTGTCGGGACACTGGTGGGGGCGGCGAGTGGAGTGTGAGATATGTGAAGGGAAGGCGAGCCACATTGCTGAGGTGGGGGCAATAGACGCATTCTCTGCTAAGGAATCTCTTCCGCGTTTCCAAGTGAACTTGTTCACCGATGGTCGCCAGTGTTTAACGCTCCATGTGGACGTGACGTAAGTTCTGCAAGGCTGAATGCCAAATGCTCATGTGGCGTGTTTTGTTTGAAGTTCTTCACTTCGCCTCCGATGCCTGCCTGGTGCATTGTCTCCCTTTCGGTTGTATGCTCTGTCCTCTCTTAGACGAAATGACGTCGTGGATGAAAGACCAATGGGAGGCGAGAAGTGCATCACGTCAGACTGCTCTTTCCTCACGACGATCACCTTAAATCATCGGTTGCACGGTTCGTCCAGTAGGCTCATCCAAGATCCGCACCTTCTCCACAGCATCCGGTGAAAGCGAATTGCTCCCGCTGAGTTCTTCAGCGGATTAGAATCCTCACTCCCTCTTGGCTTCGCTCTCACGCATTTATGACATGAGGAGGCGCAGGGCCGGCTGGATGGAACTCGTGCCTCACAACAACCCATTTCTCTTCAACTTCCCCCCGCATCCTTGATGCTGCACAGCATTAATTGCCAACGTTCAGACTTGTCACCTCATCCAACCAGCATTCCCACCCATCCGACGATGGAGAAGTGGAAGTAGTTGGCGACGATTCTCAGCGTCGCCTCTATTCAACATGACCGGAGAACTTTTCGTCGTGCTCTCTAACTCATCAAAGTCTCACTCACCAATCCGTACACTCCGTCCCCCCTAGATTGTTCTGTCTCACGATGCTGACCGCTTGTCAGCACAAGCCGTTATTGTCTAACAAAGTGAACTGACAAAGGAATGAGACAGGGGATTGATTGTGGTGGGGAAACTGTCACTAAAATGATGGCGAAGGAAGAGGAAGACAGGCCGACGGGATTCCACTGCTCGAGGGTCGCGGAGGGATGAACAGAAGCACGAGGTGAATGTGGAGAGATATTCGTCATAGGAGGAGGAAGCAGGTGACTTGGAACGTGGAGAAGACGAGATTTCGTGAGAGGTTCGTGGAATGAAATGTGTTAATGCCGACTGTGCAAAGATTGGGCAATTTGTTCTCAGCTGCCTCCTAACTGGTATGGGAAGGATATTCATTTTCGAAGGGAAATCTAAAACTGGAATACTTCAGAAGCTTTCGCTTCGTTTTTCTTAGCCATCAACAAGCAGACAACGGGCTGGTTACAGCTTTACTTATTATGTAGGAGAGATGTTGGAGCAGCATTAATGTGCAGAAAGCGACTTTGCGTTTTGCAGAAGTCGTTCATTATGTTGAGAATCGGACACCTCCGGTGATCGGAGGAAATAGGCTTGCAAGGATAGGAATAAACAATGTGGAGGAGGGGAAGGAAGGGTTGGGAGTGAGGCATTTTCGTTGATTTGGGCTAAGGAATGCACCACGTAGGAACCTAAATTGGCACTTCACGCGTCCCACTCATTCGCCGATTCAATTGGTGGCGGTGACATAAGAGGCGAGGTGGGAAGAGGGAAGAGGGAGGGAAGTGGGTAGAGTTTAGGTGGCAATTGGGGTTTCTCGGCGATTGTGCAAGATATAGTGGAAGCTAGCACGGTGTCGTAAATTCTCAGGCTACTCCTCACATTTCTTTCACCTTGGCAAAACAGTTAAATAGCAAATCTCATTCACTGCGTGTCAGTCTCCTATTCAATCGCAGTGTCCCACTCTCGAGTACATTTGCTCATGACAATTATGTCATGGCAACACTGTCTACTCGACACCCAAAAATGGTTTCGTGCGGTTTACATAAATAGATTTGTTACTGATTTGTCAAATAATGCATGCACTAACCTGTAGATAATGTGACAATCTACTGGCAAGTCCACTTAGTTAAATACAAGAATGCTCATTTGCAGATAACGAGGCTATCTATACTTCACACTATTAATTAACATTCAGACTTACCACTTCAACTAACTAATGTCCTTACGGGTTGAAAAATTGAGGAGTGGAAGAGTTAGTGCCTGCCGTCAAAGTCGCCTCTATTCATCACGCCTGATGGACCCGTCACTTTGCTCTGCGCATAATTATATTTTCACTCATTTTTTCCCACACACACACACACACGTACATGAGAGAAGATGTAGTTCAGTAAAATATAATTAAATCTGATACAATATGGCTTATAAAAAAACTGAGTCGGAGATCTACTATCCTGTAATACCGAGATGCCCATTCTGTTCCCTCATGTAAATCTTATTCGCTTGTAGCTTTACGTCGTCTCAGCTTATGATTTTGCCGAAATATCTTCTTCAACCTTCCCCACGTCGGATTGGCTATTTCGAAAGTGCTCCCTAGACCAAGGTCATTTCAACGTGTCTTTGTGATTGCCCAAGGAATTTGGTTGAAAATGGTGAGTTTTTCGCACTCATTTGGTGATCCTCTTCGACTACCGGTTCAACGTGTAAGGCTTTAATGAAGGAGGCAATCACCGATGCATCTGCGTACGATGAAGTAGGTTTTTTAAAGACTTTCCTGAACCTACCTAAGGGCGAATCATTTCCTCCACACCCAACTTAAAGTCCCTCAATGTCTCTGTTAACCCTATTGAAAACGTTTTTTATTCCTATCAAGGCATAGGTCTTTTTTGTTATACTTGCCTATAATTGCCCATGTACGAAGCCATGTTAGCACTTTCATCAAAGATACCATAAAATTGTTCTGTAGCCAACTCGACCCAGGCGTCTTGGAATACTCAAATTCTCCCCTGGTAGATACACCATCATTTAGCTACTTATGTGGTTGTGTCTGTATGACGCGTCGCGCATGTATACGAAACACCTTCATCCCGATTGTCCCAAATTATTGGTGCTAGGAGAGTGCACGTGTGAGCTGGCTGCCAAGGAGTGGCCAAAGTTGACACCTCTTCGATACCGCCATTTCCCACTAGCAGCACTTGGGCAGAATGTTCCTAAACAGACACGCGAAGGATTGAATAAATCTGTTATGTGAAAGTACATTGCCCGAGGAAACTGTTAGATAAGAAATGGGAATAGTGAAGTTTTGCCCAAAGTCATTCTCAATTTCTGAATGGCCTGCTTAATGTAGCAAATATTTTTATCTCCATTGACGCCATCCTGTTGGTTTAGCTGCTTCTTCGTCAGAGACGATACTTCCACTTTTCTCTTCATCCACCTTAGGCGACAATTCCCGTTTCACGGCTTCTCCTCTTGTCCGAGCATCCCTTTCTCCTCTGAATTTCCGCGGACGCATTCGCCCACCTCCTGCTTCGCCTATCTGTTCAGTGTCAGGGCGAAACGAGGAGGAAGAGTCCACGTTTACTCGTCAACATCCTTCCCCATTTGTAACGCATCTGAAACACTTCTTGAGCCTTACTGAGGGTCACCTCTTCTCCGGAAAGAAATCTCAAGTCAGTCCTCAAGTACCTGATCTCACTAGAGGTTAGCCCACCCGCCCTCGAACCGGTAAACTCACATTCCAACGGTGCCTTACAGTTCACGCTTCATTCGCCGCTCCTTAGTCTGGCTGCACGAGAGTAAGTCGCCTCTGCCTATTCGGCTGGAAGATGTGGTCACGCGGCAGTCAGCTAATTTTGTCGGTGCCTTGTCTCTTGTATTGTACGAGGTTTGGTTAATTCCTGCGAAATTCTTTCACCAAAACCGACTACCAAAATGGTCGGTTCCGCTTTGGTAGGAAAATGGACAAAGTCGAGAAAGTGTGAGCAGAAATATCCCTTGATTTTGCACTATCCATAGAAAAGCTCAGTGAAGCTCAGAAGTGGAATCGATTGTCTTTCAGATTGTGCTCGGTATAGCCTCGCCAATCATCCATGATTGCCTCGCTCGACCTGAGGACCATGCTTGCGGGAGGTGTCTGAGCACCCGACGTGGTGTTTCATGGCCCATCCCCACAAAGACATTTTGCCAGACTGCGTTTTTCGTATTGCTAGTATTATTTGCGGTGGTTACTCACATCGCCACGAATGATTTGACTGGCGAACACTCCCACTTTCCAGCCATGAGGAGCCCAAAAGAGAAATCTCGTGAGAAAAGAGTACTGAGTGAAAATGGGGAACCAGAAGAAGGGTTTTACAGAAGAAAGCTCCATTGTGAGAAACAAGACCAGAGGAAATAGAATTCCTATTCTGAAGGACAATGTGCGGGAGACGACATGTGTGATTTATTTTGAAGAACGCTACTGGGCCCCCACCGACGCCACACCAACAATTCACACTTTCATCGAAACTGCATTCTCTACCCC
>QEYB01000878.1:0-12363 GCA_017562135.1 Dipylidium caninum
CTGCATAGACCACTCGAAATCAAATTTCAATATTTCGACAGGACTACTGATAATTCCCTTTAGCTTCGTGAAGAATGTCTATAGACAGTTTGGCCTTGATTAAGCACCTTATAGATGATCTATGAATTCCCACCACAGCGGAAGTGAAGGTGCAACTCTTGATGACCACACCACTTCAGATGTCTGAAAAGGTTGTATAGAGAAGAATATTAAAGCGGATATCTATATTTTTAAATGGTAAAAGAATGTTACATAGATATGTAATCGAAAAATCCACGAAAGGCTGGTTTATTGATTAACGTGTTATGTAAAAGCGAAGCACTTTCAGTAGCCTGTGAACACAATAAGTTAGTGAAACAGGCAGTATACCAAGAGTGTGGACATTCAGCCCACCTATATCGATAGAAATAAACATACAAACCCAAATCTATTCCAACTAGCCTAGTAAATGGCAGCAGGCAGCGTAGATGAGTCAAGAACAAAAACAATGGAAATGGGAAAAAAAAGAAAAAGCTTTTCAGAAGGGAAATAAGAGTTTCGGAAGAAAAGAACTCCAAACATTTACTGGCTCTATACCGATGAGGCCTTACATCGAAGGCGGGGAAACTCTGGCCTGCCAGAAAAATCGTTGTTACGGCTTTAGCAGCCCTCAGGACCTCAGAAAAACTTATCGCGGCACGATTCGTCACTATGGTGCGCCTCATGGGCGTCTTTTCCATGAACTCAAAACTACCCAGTCGGTTGGAAAGCGATGGTATTGCTCTCATTGACTCTTTTCTGTGTGGAGCCACGGCACTCAGCCTGCGGCGCGGAGATGCATACTGAGGGTGACGACAGTTGTCCCATTCCAAATGGATTTCAGGATTATTTCCCCAAATCGACCTTTTCATGAAAGGTAGAGTGCGTCAGTGAATTGTGACTAAAAGCACGCAGTTACAAATAGCAGACACATATAAGTATTATAAGCACACGGTAGGTAAAAAAGTTGGGAGAGACAAATTAAAAAAACACATTTACGGATCACGACAAGGCATTAACGAAACGAATACCATAAAGGTGGTCAGTCTAAATCTTAATTCCAAAGCTACCAGATATTAGAGCTTCGAAATGATTAGCTTCCAATGCCAGCATAGACTTTTGATTTGGAAAGAGCTTTATTTCGTCAGCTTGGAGAAACTCATTGTCCTGAATAAGTTCCACACCTCGTGTGCCTTAAATCCGCACTGTGAGGAGATAACATATCTAAGTTTATAGACATACCAGAAGAAACCTAGATCCCGACCACGCAATCAATACATTGGTAATTTCAGGGAAACGGAGTTTGAAAAGATGGTCACGGGCAATTTCACATACATTCTCGGAAGCCATTGCGCAGTAAGTAGGCGAGACTACTAAACCCCTAAAATACGAACAATAAAAAAATGAATAGGTTCAAGAAATAATAGAGGGAAAGGGTAGACAAAAATTGCTGAAAGGGCACCAGTTGATTAGGTAACATGGTTTGAAAAGAAGACAGACGCTTGCTAATTCTTCTCTAACTTTTCAATGATTTAGGTAATTGTGAATGCACCAGTGAAGCAACAATATACTCGTTCTGAGAATTACTTTGTGATTTGCTGTTCGTCTATTATCTTGGAGTTTCCTCGAGATAAGAGTTCGGTCATCAGCAAGATCGATAATTGTCAAAAGGCCTCTGTGTCGTGGTTTCCTTTGCGAGGTCACATGAGAATCGCGTTCCACTGTTGGTGAGGCCCCCAAACGAGCTCGTACACTACTTTGCCTCACAATTTTCAGTTCCGTATAGTATCAATGTGATGAACAGCGGTCGGATCATTAAAGGGTTAAGCTTAGTTAAATACAAAACTCATATCTTATGACGCCATACTTCTATACTTTCTAAATATTCCAGGTAAATAGTGTCGATCGCAATGCCACTTACGGAATCTCGAGAAGGTCACGAAACATACTTGACCTGTTGGTGAAGTAAGCGCTCGCGAGGATCAGATAACACGTTTGTTGTGAATCGATCTATAATAATAAAATGTAGGTTGTGCTTCATAATTTATAGCTTGAGTTGGAACTACTTACTTCCTAATACGCCGTTTTTTAATGCAGTGGCGCTATGAAGGTGCCGCAAATGGTGGTGGCCACAATCGTATTATTTTTCGGTACCAAAAATTCATCACACCTGATGGCTAAGCCATGTAATTTGTCTCAACAGTTTGACGCGACAAATAATTAGGGCGAGAGGTGGGTCCACGTTTCTATAGCGTTGTGTCATCAGTGCTGACACAAAGTGGTAAACTAACATAGGTGGTCTGTATGCTTCCTCTAGCCATTGAAAGTTACAATAAATGCCGTAATGCGCATGACGGTTTGGCCTAACCAACTTGGCCGAATTACTAAAATTTAGGCGGATACGAAGGCGAGAAGGTTTAGTTTTGTGTGTGTTATAATATCTACAGAAGGCAACAATATGGCAAAATGAGTAATTCTGTGTGATCTTCGTATCAAGTGTCTGTCGAAAGTTATTCAAAACTATTGTACACTGAGCACGGTATGAATAATATATAAATCAAGCAATTCATTTGAGATTCGCCAACTTTTTATTACATTTTCTTACTCAGCAAGATAAATTAGTCGATGTATGGAAATTATTGCGTTTAATAGTAACATACATGAGTAAGCGGCCAACGCAGCTGTTCCTTTTCTGCCAAAAAACACCGTGCATGACCCCCGTCTAGGAATGGATTGCGCGTCATTTAAACATATTGAGGTATATAGATTCAACCAAAAACACTCCCTTGCCGAACTAATCCATACTCGCCGAGTGCATACAGTGTTTAATTTATATTGATGTTCTTAACAATGATTTAATATCCCCTTGCTGATTTGTGTTTCAATATTTTTAATGTTGTACTCAATTCCATTCTTTCACACCCTTGTTTAAATTGGCCTATGTTTCAGAAAAATTGTGTTTAGTAACTTGACTCCATTTGATTACACAACTCCCAGGAAAACAGTCCTGCTTCTGATTTTGGTGTTTTCTTTGATATGTGATCGAAATTTAATTTTTTTCGTTGTGGCATATATTTTGAGATCAAAGTGTTTTTTACCCCACCCATAATGTGCTTTACGACATAGTAATACCGCTAAATTTATCAATTTGTGCGCAAATGCATTTTTTACAACGGCATAGCTTGCCAAAGTGCGGGTTTTTAACGATATTTAGCTGTGGATGTTTCCCTTTACATTCCAGGTATGTATTGTGCGTCTTTTTACATTTCAAATAAATAAAGTGTTTGAATGTCTAGTAATGACTGTGATAACTAGGCTTGTAATTCTTGAGGCCTAATCTAATTGCTAGCGGGAGTGAAATTGTATCAACTTTGTTTTCAGAAAACGCAAACATCGTTTATCCTCCACGCTGGTAACTGGGGTGGAGGAAGAATCTGGGATTGCACTGTGTTATCTTATAAGAATTCTGCTGAGCCTTCCGTTGTGGAGAGTGTCAGACACGCAAAGGCACTTCAACTCGCAAGCCAAAGTTTGAATCGGCAAATTGTAGAGAACAAAGTCCTGATCGCCCGTGCCATCAATTAAAGAACGTCAAGTAGGAAGTTGGTTCTGGTGCAGGTGGTTCGGAGTCTACCACTCCACATCGCCGAAGTATCATCGACATTTAAATCCTAATTTATAACTAATTCGGCTCTCAGCACAGCCTTAAACATGGTGTCTATGCGCCATGGTAAGTCTTTTTCGATAGTGCCCATTCTCATAATGCATAGGCGTTCATTTCGATAAGTTACGACCTTCACTCCGTAATTTCAGGTCTCTCCGAACATCGACCGATCAAGTTCTCAGCAGTTTGAAGTCTTCGCCAAATGGATTCAGTGTAATTATCACGGAATACTACCCCAAAGGTTTCCTCTCCTTCAAACTCATGGCGGCAGGAAAGCAGACGCTTTCACTGCCTTATAAGCAAACGCTTCCAATCCCCTCATTAACTTGTGGTGCGTCGTTACATCTCCACTTCTAGTTCAAAAAATAGGTTTCTTCTTGTGCATACTTTTTTCTACCGATGTTCCCTTGTTAAATCCTTTGAGATACTAAATTAAGAACATTATTTTACATTTAGTTTGAGCAAGTATTCGTGGAGATGTATGGAAATATGGATATAAAAAGCCGATTGGTTTAAACATATTCTTTTTTTTTTTTGATCCATCAAGGCTCCATCGAGCACGTCCATTAGGGGAATGGTGTGCCACAAAAGTAGAACCTGACTGTCACCATGCACCTCCAACCGCTAACCATCTATTCGTCTCCGTCGTCTGGGGTGATGCCGGAGTGGTGCGCATTCCAGTCTAGCTTCCTGTGCAACAATTTATTGCCGCCTTGGCTGAGGAGGAGGAGAGAGAAAGACCAAAGTACATGCGGATACTAAGGACTTCTCTGATGAAAGGGATCCTTGTGCAATTGACCCCATTTCTCATCCTTAATATGGACAGAATCGGAGGATGACTGCAACTCAACTGAGGAGTTCCATTTCTGCAACATCTGTATTGGTGTCGAAAGAAACGACGCAAGCGTCGGTTACGAGCGAGCTCTCTGCTAACAATCCATCTAGATCCCTACGCAGCAATACAGATCATCAGCTGTGACATCGCGCAGTCCGTAGGCCAGTAGGATAGCTCGCGCTCGCTTCTACCGTGCTACTAACACACCTCGTCCTTATAAGCGTCGTAAGACGCCACACCCATCCACTACCAACGCTCCGTCGAATCCGCCTCGACATCAGGGATGGCCTCTCCCATTAATAGGGAATCTACCGCCCCCTATGACGATAGTTGTGTGCTGATGGCACTAGGAAATGGTCTGCGACTGTGCATCTACTTAGATGTGCACCTCTCCTTCCTCTTCCTTCCATGTATATAATTATGTTAGCGCTTCTCTCCTCATCAGATCTTCTGTTCCTCCACATACCCTTATAGTGTACAGCTACCCGTAGGTTTGTGCCTTCTTCGCTAACTGTTATGTATACGTCTGGTTACAGGTTTATGAAGTGGTATTGAAACTAATAAACCCCGCTGCACCAGCATACAAACAACTAGCTTTTTTTACTTGCTTGTTTGAGGAAAATAATCAATTTGGCGTCTGCGGCGAAACGCAGGTAGAGCTGACTGGTAGGAGTTTAGGTTTGAACCGTCATTGATGTTTGTTTGAGGATAATAAGACTTGGAGAATCCTGTGAAATCATATTTGATGTCAGTATATTTTTGGGAGTGCATTTGACCTTAATTGGTGCCTTACAATCTCACAAATGTGTGGTCAATGACACCTTGGACGTTTTTCGCTGCTTAGTCAATGGCTTATTTTGTTATTTTAGGAGAGTCGTTCTCGTGCGCAAATTTTCGCCATCCAGAACTGCGGCTAGGTACTTTTTTGTTGAAGGTACTCAACTTCCCTCCATCCTCTCCTGATCTCTGATTCCGTTCTCATAGGCCTATGTCCTGAATGTGGGACTGTACGGGGCGTTTCTCCTTCTTTGCTGGGTATGAAATCGTGATCATTACGTTTATTGCAATTTCGATCGTTTCGGAAGTTTTCCAATTGGCGACAGTCCCCTCTGCATTTTTATCCTTCCTTATTTAGTAGACAGGTCCTTATTAGATTGTGCCGAAATTCAACTCCTATTTCCATTTGCAGTTCTAAGGAGTTGGCTGTCGTCGATCTTGAGTCCCCTTACGAAAAAGCTTATTTTGAGGGTGTAGGGACACGCCTGACCCATCAATACTGCAATGCCATCCCAGTGATGAACCCAGTTTGCTCTCGTCGTAAGTTTTTCTATGAATTAACAGAATTTAAGGCGAATGCCACTAGATTTGAATGCATACTTATTCTCATGTATTGTCATTATTGAACGTTCCACAAGGCGGTAAGACAATACAGGATTATCTGAGGCAATATACGTTTTTTATCTTCTTTTTAGGGTTTTCACTACTTACCATTGTCACATACTCAGTAATTTCGAAACATTCTGTCTTGATCTTAGCTCCCTCAATTACTTTCGCTAACTACCTCCACTGCTTCCTGAAGGCCAAATTATGCTAATGAATTTGTCCGTTTTTAGCGGAGAAATATATGTGACGTCTACTCTTGACGTCTTTCTCAATGAGGGTCGTCTAAGCCTTGGTGACCTCACTTCAGGGCTCATCCGACCAATTAATGCTCTCGTATTGGTGCCCAATGCAGCCAATATTTTGGCCACTGCTTCAAGCGAACAGTTCCGTTCAATCCTGTATGGGATCTGAGGATCCCGTCAAAGCTAGTGAAAAATGTGGAATTGTTCGTGTATATATATATATATATATATATCCTTTCCCTTTTCTTTCTTCTCGATACCATTTTTCAAGTCCTGTTTAATGAAATTATTCTAATCTTTCAGCTTCCACAAGTCTGCTCCGTTGGGATCTTTCGAGAGTATCATTTCGCCACTGGAGGTGACTTCACAGTCAATTTTGGGATCTCCGAGTAAGTATTCTTTTAACACACACGACGTGTTTTACTTCGATGGAGAGACGCTTTTTTTTATTCGATATCAGCTAATATAAGCTCGAAGTATAATGGTCTGTACCCTTTTGTCGCTGGAGTTGAATTAATCTTAAACCCTTGTGAGATATTATTAGTCGCGAGAGCAGTTTGAGTAAGTTTCCTTATCAAGCAGTGCTTGTGCTAATTGATGTAATAACCATATTGGGGTGCTTTGGAAACTGTTACATACCGTAGTTGATATTCGGAGTATTCTTAGTGAGTAGAAATTTATTTTGAGAAGCGTTATTTATGGGGAGCGTTTTATCACGAAACTGGTAAATCGCTATCTATGTGCTTGGTGATTAATGAAATGTGCCTACATGACGTTTCAACTGGCCGCTAGCAGTAGACCTATTCGCCATTAGGAGCGGTTGTCTCCTCTGTTATTGGCACTCGCTCACTCACTACTTTTAAAGTGTTATTTTCCGAATTCACATAGGTTACTTCTCGAAAAGTCAAGTTTTGCAATCATTATTCTTATCTCGATGTCTACGTAAACCTGGTTGTTTGTTTTAAGTGTATGTGCTAAAGTCAAATACCGCCTACTCACTAAGCATTTTATAGGCCTTAATGTCAAGTCAAAAAAAATTGTCTTCAGTTCATCTATTCACGCACTTGCTCTCCAGATTTAAGAAGTTAATCTTAATAGTATAATATCCACTTTGTCGCATTCTTACCGTACAAAAGATCCCTTTGAACGGTTCCACGGTGTTGATTTATTTTCACGAAGCTTTAAAGGATGATTGAATTGCTTTATCGTGCTTCATATCGGGTAATTTGGTGTCAATGAATTCGGAAGCTCATTTTTTCACGTAGAATATCTTAAGTAGCGGTTCCACTCAAAATATGCTTGTATCTGTCTTCACTGTTATTTAACTGTAACCTTATCATGGCTTCTATTAGCCTTACTTACATTGGAGCGATGCTTCTCCCCACCTTTTACCGCCTTTGAAAACCTCTTTTTGCCCTGCCTACTTGATGGAATGGAATATCCTTGCAATCGTCCCTCGCATATTTTGGTCCATTTACTTTGTCTGCCAGTATTTTTCTCACATTGTCGCTCCATATCGCGGTTGCGGGCGCTTAATGGTCGCCTCTGAGTCCTACATCCTCTTGATTCAATATATTTGTTTTTAAAAAATATACGCTCCATCTGCTTTTTGCTTGCTCCATCGCTTTGATTCAACACCAAAAGCCTAACCACACTCGAGCGTCACCTCTCGATGCAATCTTCGCGATTCTCGCTATGGCCTGGTCACCAGTTCGTGTTGGCGAATTTGCCCTCTCTACGAAGAACGGGAGTCTGCGTATATGGCATCTCAACGACTCTGAAACGCGTTACTTGTGGGCAACTACAGAAAGTTCCCATGTTTCATATCTACGCTACACTGTAAGATTGATTGTTAAAACCATTTAAAAGTCGCTACTCTCTAATTCTCACTGAATGACGTGCCTAATATCCAAAACGTTTTCAAGTCAAACGGACATGCTTATTTCCCAACGCCGTACCCCGAGTCTTGTCATCTTCGGATAAAACGGACCAATCAAGAGCAACAGAGGAGGCTTATTATTCTCACAGTTTCAAGAAATTTCTAAGAAATCTTAACTTAATCAAAAAGAGAATGACGCCAAATGGGCGTCTAAGCCTGGGAGCCTACTTGCTCTCTTGCATGTTGCACAAGGTACCAAAATCACCGAGGCCATCTGAAATACTTGGCAATGCATTTAGTGCGATTTTTAGTATGGAGATCTTATTGCTAAGATTTTTGATGTCCTAACATTGTATTGTGTTTGAAGTCATCTGTAAACACAAGCTATATCTGTTGGCTAAAATTTAACTTACAGCACGCTGTTCATATATCCATCTTCTCTTACCTTACGCCTTCATCATGTAACGTAACCGAGTTGCCCAGACAGAATCCTCTATTTTTGACATAAAGCTTGGAAGTTCCACATTTTAACTGTGGTAACCTCCATATAACCAGCTCTTATGTTGCTTAAAGTCGCAGTAAAGTTTTTCGAAAAAGTGACTCGCTTAACAACTTCAGTCCACAATGACCTGATCTAGTCGAGACAATTTGATTCGGGATTTACTGATGTAATTATTTAGCCCGAAAGTTGACGGAATTGTTAGTTTGCCGCAAAGAACACGCTGACGAGCTCAGGATTACTTCTTTGGCGCTCAGAACCCTGTCACCTCTGCGTCTAGTACCCGCCATGGATGGGAGTGACGAGGGGTTGAATACCAGTCGGAAATCAGTGCATCAGCGAGGAGAGTGTGTGTCCTCGGCTTCGGATGGTGCCTGCCTGAACTTCCCATCGCAAAACTTTCAACGAGACCACCTTCGATTGGAGCAAAAAAGGGAAATCTACGAGAGAAACTGGGTGCGTCCTCCTATAGTGGCATTATAAGTTAAAATCCTCTTCCACAAGATGGCTGACTTGAGACATTCCAAAGTAGAACATTGGTCCCAATAGCGATTTGCCACGTAGATTAGACATAGCCAATCGGACAAGCGAGTGGGTCGTTATTGACTTAAAATAATCCATTAAGTCGTCAATCCTTTTTTGATAATGGTCCAGTATTATAACTCTTCTTAAATTTTACTTCTTTGGCCTATTCTGATGCTTTCAAATTCAAAGTAAGATTATCTCTAGTGATGAGGGCTTTTACGAGTAATATAGTTTAAAGAGAACATAAGGCACTGGTCAAACTGACTGTTTTCCCTTAAAATCCTGTCTTTATCTCATAAAGACCGTCTTGTCCAATCTATTCATGGCGCCCATTTTCCTCAGACACACCCATTGCTTAAAACTCGTGAAACACGGACTTACGGCACTTATGCTTCAACCTCTATGCAACTTTAAATTGAACTTTTTAAGATATATTTAAGTTAAAATCATGAATTTAAAAGCTGTTAATCGGTCTATGCTTAGGGTGGATAAATGTTGGCCTTTTGTACAAATCCTTGTGTATTACATTTGTTCTAACAAACGAAAAAACACTATTCGAAGCCATCGCATTAGCCGTGTTTATTTAACGACTTCTGACGATACTCCGTTAATATTCATGCAGCTAGACCACCTAATCTCGTCTCTTGGTCTCGGATCACCAATTGAGCGTGTATAATCTACCAAGTGCCTTCCTTCACTCCGATGGAATGAAGCCGTCATCTCACCACAGCCCCCACGTCGTATTCCCACAACCCGGAGAAAAGGATTCCCGAGTCTGTGAATGCGTCGAAACGAGTTGAGTCTGTAAGCGTAATGATACGCTTCTTTCTTCCTCACCTTTTGTATCTTATTTTGTTACTTCTGACTTTTTAGCAGCTGGACAACGGTCGTGTCCCCTTTGAGTCACCCTTCTCCCGACGAAAGCAGGTATTCAGCACTGTGCATTTATGCCAAAACACTTGTTTAATTTTTTAATATTAATGCGCTATTTTTCTTGATTCAGTCCCTCAGCCAGCTGAAAATGACTCGCATGCCTTCCAATTGTCACTCAGGAAGTCTCCTTGCTCAGTTCACTTCTATCGGTCAGGTAAACAAAGGCTTTCGTCTTTTGTCAACACTTCCAAAGGCGAGACAGTGGTCATGATGTGTCTTTTTTCCCTCTCTTCTAGTTACCGGATTGGGAGTGTTAATCGCAAATGTATGAGACTTGTACAGTTCAGTTGACTCTTTACTACTGTCGTCGTAATCCACTCCACCACCACACGGTGTGCGTTTCGATGCCGGCGTCGCAGCAAACGGAATTGCGAATCGTTCGGACTCTCTTCCCTTTGACTAATTTGGATGCTCTCTCTCCAATCCACCCACACAGCAAGTTCGGCCATGCTTCCATCTCGAATGAACAGCCGCTATACCATTTCGGGTCTGGCAGAGTCTAGAATCCCTTTCCATGCTTGTAATGTGACTCTCTGGCCCACTTTCCTCTCTGCCTACCCTGCGCCCAAGCTGTCCTCCCATTTTCGCTTTCATCGCCTCGATCCTGTCATTGATGAAAGGATCCTTAGACATACTTCAAGGTATTTTGTGGTTTGAATCACCCTCTAATACTCGCCGAAGAGTAATTTATAGAATAGTGGTTTGGTTTCTCTGTTGAGATGCTTTTATTAATCACTCTGCTTTCATGGAATCGTGTTCTAACAGAAATATGTATTGTCTTCCCCCTAAGTCATAACTTTTCTCCCATTATCCAACATTTTTGTCTTCGAGCTAACATAGAAATAAGATCCTTTTCAATTTGGGCTTTGTTTGATAGAACACCTCAACGTCCTTTATTTGGACTCGTAAAAGGACAAAAAACCCAAGTATAACTTAATTTTACCAGCACCTTTACAGAGAAGTAAATGATATTGCCCTTTTTCTTTTAAGTACTCATTGATTAAACTCTGATACCCCATTTATATGTCCGGTAACATCTTGACCATTTTTTTATTCAATGTTCAGATATAATTTCAAGAACATTAGCATTACTTTCCGTGGAATTTATGCCTCCATATCATTTATAGAACTTATGCTACGTAGATCATTTGTCATCGACTACCGATTGTGTTTTAAAATTGGTCCAATTTTCGTAGATTGTAGTTGTAACAATGTAATACAATCAGAGAAACCGAGAATCTTCCAAAATAATTTAATGTATACATTCATTTACGACTATAAATAAAGTGAAAGTTTCGTGGGGAATCTCTAATTTGTCTGGATAAATCTATTCAGATTGTTGCGTGTCTGCCACAAGATTCACACATGGCTCCGGTTAAATTGAAATATGTGCACTTGAACCACACATTACAGTGTCATTCCATCCCTGTGTAAACGTTGCCTTTGATATATGCATTAGTAAGGTAGGATGCGTAACATACACATATTTGGGGGATATATTCCGATTTCACGGAGTCGCTGTTGGGGTATTAACAAATATCTCGAATTTAATAAATTTCATTGGAGGATTAACACTGCGGCTGATAGTAAAAATTGACAAAGTAATAACTTGTCTCCTGGTATTATATTCATTCCCTCGGATGGGCCCTACTGTGTATTTTATCGAGAAACAGTTAAGTATGGAAAAAGGACTTTGTTAACATGTTTATTATGGGTGAGTGTTGATCTTACTTTAGTTGCAGAACATTGATTCACGACGTCTGAAAAACTGTTTCTGCTTCCCGGTTGATTGGAAACCTGTCTCCGAAATATTTAAATCTAAAATTCTACGGAGTATACATCTTACGAAAGTCTGTAAGCGAAGGTCTTTTTTGCTTTATTTATTGATCTCTCGTTCTCTCACTTTCATGCTTGCGTTCTGATTATTAGGATGAGACAAATATTTAGGCATCGTCATGACTCCATACGTATTTAACCAAGAAAATCCAGATTTCAAGCTCCACCACTTACCCACTGTCACTGGCGTCTCCCCGCAGCGCCTTCACGGATGCATTTGTCCCCTTCCCACAACTTCAGAGTTCGTATTCCCCATTCTGGGAACTCATGGTAACCTTTTGGACTCCATTAACCCTTCCGGAAATTGTCCAAGCCGCCAGTCCATACCTCTCGGAACCCACCCGCACTCCCCCCTCCTTCAGACTACCTCCAACTCACAGGCAAAGAACATCTTTTTGCAGGATGCGACAGGGCCGTGACGTAACAGCAGACAAGATTCTTGTGACCGTAGATCAGCGCAACAATTAGTGTCTATGGCAGTTGAGGAGCAAGGAGTGCAGTAAGAAGCTATCTGTGTACAATAGCAAGGAAACACGTGGACCATAGTTG
>QEYB01000880.1:0-17889 GCA_017562135.1 Dipylidium caninum
CAAGAGCGCATAATTACATGTTCCAGGCTTCGTAATTAATAGTCATTAAAAACTCGTTGTCTGCCTAACAATCGCGGAGACATTTCGGTTGAAACGGACGAAATATGGAAATCCAACGAATTCAACCGGGCACAAAGTGGCACAAAGGTATCTGCCAACACAATCAGATTAAAAATCATATATTCTGGCTAAAAATACAAACGAACCTGAAAAAATTCAAAGCTCGTTTATCCCTTCACTTTGTTGGGAACAAAATATCTCGATTGATTAAGACAACGTAATCAGATCAATTTGGCAACATGTTAATTCCAAACAACAAGTACTTGAAAAAGTAACAAATATATTGGTGATCCCATTTTTTTGTCCCTCATTCTATTCCGTCTGGTTATTTCACCCTAATATCCGGAGGGGCCATGTAAACTCTCCCGCCTCAAACATTTTATTTTTGGGAATTGGGTGCCATAGGTGTAGTACTAATGTCCCTACTCCACATTTGGTTCACCATCGTCACAACTTTCGATATCACTCATGAGGTAGGGATTACAGCTCATTTATAAAGCTGGATCCTTGTCACTGGAAGTACAAACTGAAATGCCAAAGTTTTGACAAAAAAAAAATAATTAATAAGCACATACCCTTCGGCATGTTTGTTTTACAAATCGCATTTCGCAAAAACGGGGATTGAAACACATAAAACTCTTGCGGTTACTAAATTGGAATTGTACCAATTTGTCCTTGCGGAACATTCTTTATGACCTTTCGATTTAATAATATACCCAATCCATGTTAAAGTTCCTGCTTGCGGCTTCTGTTTATCCGGTGTTAACCTCATCTCGTCGACTGGTTTGGTGTTTGGGGGGGACGCCCATTGAAAACCCGAAAAATAATCACACGATAATGAATCAAGATAAACAATTATCCACAAAAATATGTAGCGAAATTGGGGGTAAGGCTGAGTCCAATTTTTCTCATGATCAGTGAACTAGAATAGAAATGCGCCAAGCGAGGGACGCGACATCATAAATTCTTTGCGTTTGCAATAAAGGCAAATACAATAGGTTGTATTGATCTGAAAACTTCGGAAATCTGGATACACCAGACCTTTAAAGTTCCTGCTGAATAGTGTGGATTCAATTATCTGAAGTTTTTGATCATTAAAGCTGCCAGACATCAGTTTTCCAGCTGAAGCTGCCAGTCACTTCGTTATTTCTATAAGACAGCATCGTGAACCACATGTTGTTGGACCGTCGGATAGGACACAGACGTCGGTTCAACGGATATTTCGATTGGGGGGATAAAATCAAATTACGCGACGGAAAGATCTTTGTGGACTGTACGATAGACGACAAAGAGCGCGTCTAAAATGTGCCGGGTGGCTCGGCGGAAAGTAAACGTGAAAAAAGCACTAGACAGGCAAAAGGAGTCCCTTGAGTCAGCCCATCCACTAGAGCTTGGTTGAGAGGGATGCTGCGCACGCATCGATCTAAACGATCTAATGAACTTCTAATTCACAACGGTAGCATCTTCATTGCAAGGCAACAACACGGTACCGTTTCAACTATACCCTATCTTAAAGAACTTGTCAACCGCGGGAGTCCTGATCGCGAGCCACCAACATCTCAGTCCCTTTAAGATGGTGTTCCACGGACGGGTCTTGTACAAGCTTGCTCGAGCACACATTTTTTCGATCTCTGAGAAACACAATAATCGGACGACCTGTTTCTCTTCCACTCATCGTTGCACATATCGAACTGGCGTCATTTCTCTGCTACTATCACTCGTCTTCTTGCTCCATCAGATGTTCTCAAACATTTCGGTGTGGTATTTCGACAAAATACAGAAATGGACAACTAGCGCAATCAGCGTCAAAAATGACCACGGAACGACTGTATCTTTTGCAAAACAAATGCCCATCGGTGTCATAAGTCTGGATAGACGATTTGTCTGCCCTTGTTATGAACACAAACAAGCAACAGAAAAAATCTTCTGAGTCCACCATCCAACTGGGACCATGCCTGTGGAGTGACCGAGAAACGCACAGGCATCATGTCCAGATAAAAACGGTTACAGACAGCGTAGCCTGCCATTGGGGGCACAGCAAGACAGTGATAGATAACACATACCGGCGGTCGTCTCTGTACGCTATACGCTCAAACGGTCGCACCTTCGTGATCGTCCACTCCATCTAGAGCAGTTCATGAAATACTCGCCCTCGACAATCTCTTTGCTTTGAATTTTTTTGCTCTTCATCGCTGAAATCCCTTCACCTTTCGTCGTGTTTCCCGGGCTTCTCTTTTCTACTTTTAAACCAAATTCCGTCGTTTTGTCAAAATTTCAATTACCATCCCATAGATTCTTTCAAATGCACATGCGTCTCTCTTCCAAGAAAATACTGGTAAACTGGGTAAACCATGCGGAAATTTCCATCAGAAATGGATCTCACTCGAGGACCAATCTGCCCTTACACAATACGCAATTGACACTAAACCCACTAAACGAATCGTGGCACTGTAAAACGAAACCGTGAACGTCGTGCGTTAACAAAACACCCTCTGAGCCCACCTATCGCAACTAATGCTTGCACTCTCGCATGACTACACGGAAATGGACCTTACATCGGGCTTCTCTTCGCAAGCTCCAACACAGAGCGATTGGTTTAACTCTAAAAATCTCACCATTCTTTAACTACATTTGGCCTCGTCCGCCCTCGTTCGCGACCGTCTCTGCCATGGTTGCCTTCGAACTGAAATCCACGGGTTCTGGTTTGATTAACTGAAGCCGCTCCCTCCACTTCATCTCGGTTTTTTTTTACTCTTAGTATGCCGCCGTCGCCAGATTTTTGGTCTCGAACTATCTCGTTGTCCCTTAAACCCTCCCCGAAATCGTAACATCGAAGTTTGAGAAAAATACGGCAATGGCCATAACCGACTTCCAAACTTGGCGACAAAGTGCAACCATGAAGGGGCCATTGTTCACTAATCAAGGCACCGAAGCTCTAAATTTCCTCAATGACAGTTCTCGCCTTCTAAATCAACACAAGTAAAAAATACTACGAACACAAAACACCTCTCATCACCTATCCCGCACATCCGTCGGACGACCGTATCAACAAAGCAACTACATCATAACATGGTTCGCAATCACTCGCTTTAGGGACTGCATTCAACAACAACAACGGGTGATCTGCTCATCTTAGCTCTGGTTTGGGTTACAAATTGTTCTGCCCCGTTTACTCTTTTCTGCACCCTCCTAAGGTCGTTGCCAGCTCGGCCGAAGCTCTTCGACTGGATATTTTAACAGGGAACCAAATCAAACTGGCTTAAGTACTTCTAAATTCTGCACCTCAGCCGTTCCACACACAAACACAAAAACCCGCCGGGGAATCTTTGGTTTGATCCTCAGGGTGCTACTCGGGCACGGGGGCCGGGCGACGCAACCGAAAGCCTCAAATCTACGGAAAGTGACATTGGGATCTTATTCCAACTTAATCTGCTCGTTTCCTTTATCTCATGTACCTCTAGTGGTCTTGACTCTCCCTCCCTCGATGAACTTGAATCGCCATCCCTATAAGAACTATGCTTGGATCTCTGGTTGAACACAAATTTCGGGAATGCGACGAAATGTTCGTCTCCACAGCCAACGACTACATATAATAAGGATCCACGTTCCAATCTAATATTACTCTTTTTTTGTTCCGGCAAAAATAATCACGTGGACATTCGACAAAGATCTGAGTACTGGGCAAAGACTCAGGATAGTGGGACCACAACGTGGCTGTTGATGCTGATCTGCTAAGTCTGTCGTTTGTCAGCCAAAAAACCTCGGTGTATGTTTTGGTTCTCTGTTATGAACGGGTTCATCCCAGCGCCAGCCTGGATGATTGAGGATGCAGTCGATTATGTTTCACTCATCTTCAGAGTTGAGGGCCTTACAAGCCCCAAGCTCCCCGAAAGCTAATTTGCGATGTCTAACAATTGCTAGCAAATATGATCTCTTGGCGTTGTCTGAAATGAATGCGGAATATTTCTTAGCTCATTTTGAGCGTCGAATAGTGTTCTGACTCTTTCTGTCGTGTCTTACCTATTCGGGGTGTGTGCTAGGATATCATGAATCACTTTTTCCATTCCATCCCCACGGGTGCCGATAAAGTCGGAACACAGCACTTTTTTTCTGTTTCTCGCGGTTATCGGCCCCTTTCAACACTGCCTATTTGTCGAATCCGTCTATAGTTCTCTGGTCTCTGCTCTTTCTACTCCTCCGGTAGTGCATTTGAAGATGCGGCAACCGACGCTGATTTGTGTAATGTGGCGATCGAGGCGGTCTCTGAACATGGTCAGCGTACTCGGTCTGTGAGAAAAACGATTTAGAATTGGTTAGAAAGTCTTCTAAGAAAAAAACAATTTCAACATAAAATTGAAACGTTGAATCTCGGCTTCGTTTGAAAATTGGAAAGGAAAGGAAACTGATAATGTGCCTTCTCTAACCATTTTATTTTTTTTCCATTGGTTGATCCTTTTGCTCACCATGGTGTGTTTGGACGTTTCTTTGTAATTGTTGTCGCCCACATGTTGTCATTTGATGGTGTGGGCGGTCTCGCCAAGTTTCACATCTGTCAAACAACGCGCTAACTGCCAACCCTTATTCACCTCGAAGTCCTCACGTGGTGAAAACATGGGGTATTCTGTTCTGTGGAATGATATTTGAGCTCAGCCTTTTTGACGTCATCAGTTTTGCCTTGTTTCGATTCATTTCCTTGTTTGCCCGGTAAAATCAGAACAAACCATTCGACCACCCAGTTGTCGTTTCTGCGTTCTCTTTCTGATCAGATTTTGAGTTTTTGACTGTAGACTTCCACTTGACGACCCTCCTTTCATTCTACCTCGTATGAGGTAGTGCCTCTGTTTTTTTAGTTCAATTTTGTGACGATAACCAACATCCTGACTCCGTAAAAATGCTTCATTTTTTCACTTAACATTCTATCGGTCGACTTGCCAAGCTCATGTGCCTCTGGTTTTATGAGGAATCTCCTGAAATATCATTTTTTTGCGCCACTATCTAAGGAGAATTCAACAATCTCCCTAATAAAAGCCGTTTTTATCTTCGCGTCTAGAGTTGCCGAAGCCCATTCTAAGGTGGACATTTCCCGATGATTTCGAAGAGTGGACAAATGATGGGGATAATTGGTTGCAAAAATGGAAGGTTTCACGGATTCGCAATCGAAACTTGCTTTGCCTTTACGCAAAGAACCAGCAAAGAAAATCGTTTCTGCTGTCCGAAGAAGAGTTATCAACCCAAACAAGCATACAAGCTCGCTTTTTAAGTCCTCTAATACCCGCTCGTCTAAACCTCCGGTGTCTCTCCATGGCCTATTCATTCGATTTCGGGCCTGTTGTGAAATTTCCAGTGGATTTGAGGTTGAGCCTCTTGCAGCGTCGCAAAGGGTATCTGTTTTTGCGCGATGTTCATGGTGTTTTTCTTTTCACATATCGAATGAATTTCATTTATTCCACTAGTTGTTTTCTCCTATTTTCCTCCTTGACTCGCGGTGATTTTGATGGTTTCTCTGTCGGGTTTTTGAGCCCCGTCTTTCCTTTGTTGTTTCTGAATGTTCCCATTTTTGGTCTGATTCCGTGTTTTCCAGATACCCAGAATTTAGTATGTCTACTATCGCAACACTTGGTTGGACTTCGGGGGAAGTGTCTGAAATATAGTCCTCGACTGTCTCAAAAAGTTTAAAGAGGCTTCCCTAATCAAAAACATTTTGTCTTCATATCTAGAGCTCCCAAACCCGCTTCTATCATGGGCATTTGCGGAAGATCTGGAAGAGTGGACAAATGACGGCGACAATTGGTTACAACAATGGAAAATTTCGTCTATTCGCAACCAGACTTTACTTTGTCTCCACGCGAAAATCCCTCATCGAAGTCGACAATCTATTTTACTCTCACGTAAAGCACATCCGACCACATCAAACGTCCAAGCGCGTCTCATGAGTCCGCTCATTCCCTCCGACTTGAATCTGCGTTGCATCGCCATTACTTATTCGTTCGATTTCCCATTTAATGTCCAAATTTCCACATCTGCCAAATTGGGTCTTCTCCAGCGTCAAAGAGGGTCCTTACTTTTGCATTTTCCGCACGTTTTTTTCAATTTCATGCACTCCCCCCTTCCCTCCATTTCTTAAGCGTCGATTTAGGTGAGTGAAGGGTGTCGCGTCAGGCTAGTGGTCTCCATTTATCCAATCATCTACCAGTTGCGAATGTGTGTCCTTGCGGTGATTGGTCAGTTAACGTTCCAATCATGGGACGCCTCGTCGAGACACTCGTGCGTTTCTGACGGCGATGAATCCTGCCTGGGTACACGTATGCCATTGACGCATGCATTTCGTGGCCTATGTGTCATGCGTCCTAAAGAGAGTTTTCCGCAGACAGTGTTCACAGCCTTGGGAAATCTGTGGGCGCGGCGCTTTAAAGAAACAGAGATGACAGTGGATTTCCGTCTTTCCTAGGTCCAACCTTTCTCACCTGCGGCTTTGAAAATGGCAGTCTGTGCGAGTGGGCAAACGACCTGAATAACTGGCTAGCAACGTGGAAAATACAAAATTCAGCGATATGTTTCAAAATTCTGCGCCACTTGTCAAAGTCAAACACAGATTGGTCTGCTCGTCTCTACAGTCCTTTTTTGAGCGAGGACAATATGATCGAGTGCTTGAAATTCGATTTTATGATCTCCATCCCAAGCACTCATAGTGGTTTGATTCAGAAGTCTCCTGTATTATCTCTTATGCAAAAACGGATGGGGTAAGAGCGGGTTCTCTTGTCGTTCCTTCAACATCCAAACGGACTGTTCTCGGGTTCATCTTACCGATTAAATTCGTGTCGATCTGGTTGTCTCAGAGTCAATTCATTTCACTTTTTCTCGATGCTACGTCTCTTCAATAGTTCTTATCAACATATTTTTGACTCACTGGCTTGCTTTTATGGCTACATAGCTTCTTTCATCCTCTCAAAAGGATCATTGTCTAGTTTGTCAGACGCATAATGGCTCCCCATTCAACTGGTCTCCATTATTATACGTCGAAATCTGTTGCCCACTGAAGGAGTCGTTGCGCATTTTTCACGACAATCAGGCCACGGTTTCTCAACTCGTCATGATCGTATATTTAATTCTGATGGCGCTGCAATGAAATCTAAATCCTGGTTGCGATTGCTTATTTTTTAAAAGCTTTTTTGACAGCGCATTATTTCATAATTTTTCTCCTGTTTATTTGTGGTCAGATTTACTTTGTATTTGATCTCGTTTTTTGAATTTGTTTTATTCGTTCCAGAGTTTGCTCTCACGATTTCTACCCTATTGTCAGCGATAGACAACTTTCATGGGCAGAAATTCCAAACATTATTCTCGCAATTCGCTGTATTCCTGTGCCTTTTCTCCACTGTTAGATTTCTTCTGGTTCCATCAGCGCATGCATACATGTGAACCTTTTCATTCTCATCTCTCGTCGTTTTTGGCTAATTTAAGTTGAATAATCGGACGTTTATCAATGAGTGACATTGAACTCCTTTCCCTATTAGGTCGAGAATCTCTTGATTGTTTCTTTGAAAATGGCACGATCTGTGAGTGGACCAATGACCCCAACAACTGGTTCGCCACATGGGAAGTCTCAAATTCACTTCTCTGTCTCAAACAGCATCGTCCTCCTCTTGTCTCACAACCCCAACTGACAGCCCGTCTCTATGGTCCCCTCTTAAGTGGACGCAATAGAATCGGATGTGTGAAGTTAAACTACGTCATCTCTAGTAGCCGTCGTTCACATAAACTGCAAACAAGTAGCCTCTCGCTTTTGCGAAAGCAGATGGGGTGAGAATCTATAAAGCAATGGTTGCTTCCTCGGATATTTTGACTATCTTCCATGCCTAGTAATGTATGATGTTACAATGGAGGAGACTACGGCAATACTCCGGCTCACCAACGGCGTCAAAAGGGATGCACATCAGTCTGGAAGCAATGATTGAGGATATGGCTTCTTGGTCCGATGGTCAATCTGTTCTGAGTTCTTTATCCAAGTTATGGTTTCCGATGATAGCCGGCTTTAGGACTAGTCTTTTTAATTCGAACATGTCTCCTTTCCTATGTGTACGTTTATGTATAACTTCTTTATGTTATTTGTTTAAATCGGGTTTGAGTGTTAAGGAAGGAATTTGCCACCGAAAATTCATTTCATTTCCTCGCTTGCCTGTACCTCAGTTGCGAGCGTTATCAGCAGCCCTGAACCATGATAAACAGCATGCGCAGCCACCAATCTGTCAATTCTTCCGCCGAACAACGTGAGCTTCTTCTTTACCGCTTTCCGTGCATTCGATTGGAAGGTTTTAGTTCACAATTTTCCATTATATTCTTGGTCCGGCAACGATTTGTCACTTCTCCGTCTCGGTTTGGTTTTTCAAGTGGATTTTTTGTGGCGCCGAATTTTTTTGGTTTTTCGGCCTATCAAATCACCATCTCAATGCTCGATCCTTTGCTTTTCATTCGTCATTGTTCCACTATAGACCACTCATAAGTAAATGCACTCCGTGACCTTTCTACGCTCAGAAAACGATCCTTTACTTTCTTTCAGCGGTGTCCGTCTCTCCATTCGCCTGTGATTTCGAGGCGCAAGGAATTATGTCTCTCTGTGGATGGAAGGACGATCCTAGAGACAGTGGTGTTGCTTGGAGCTCTACCTGGAACTCCGACTCGTACAGCAACGTGCTTTGTTTGACGCCCACCACATTGGGTCGGGCCAGGGCAGGCTTATATCCCGATAGGAAAGCTGATGACAGTGATTTTGATACTGAGATGTCTGTAATGACGGCCAAATTATGGAGCCCGAAATTCCTTTCGGCAAAACTCGATTTTTCTCCGCAATGTTTAAAGTTCTCTTTCAAATTTTATCAACCGAACGACGACCTGCTTTCCTTAAGTCTGATGCGTCACTCTGCAAGGTAACTGGTGTATCCGGCACCTCTCCGGCGCCTCTCTCTATTGGGCACGATATATCGAAGGTTGTTGTTGTGAAAGTGCGTCCAAGGATCGTCCTCGTAGTTTATTTACATCTTGATGGGTGTGTCGTTAATCCCGACTAATAGTTCGGCAACAACTTTCCGTTTGTTCTCTTCACATATCCATGTGCTCCTCTTTCTCTGTATCCTGTAGCACTTTCGTCTAATGCTGCAAGTTGCTTGGGTCTGGAATGTTTCCGCAAACTGAATCGCGACGTGGGAAAGCAAGATGATAGTGGTTTCATTTCTCTCTTTCGGTTTATCAGAAATCTTCTGGGTTTCTCGTTTACATTCATTGCTAGAATCGTGTTCGTACAGTTTCAGTCGTCATTTTGGACTTGGTTTTGAATAGAGAAGTTTGTTTTGATTTTGCATCACTTTATTGCGGCTTCGAATATCGAGTTTCCGTTATTTCAGCTTTCGCAATTCTCATATTTCACCTCAGTTTTTTGTGTCTTTCCGTGGTGGCTCAATCGGTGTTTCCATGTCCAAGTCTTAGCTCTAAGTCGATCCCGTTGTTTCCTCGTTTCAGCAGTACCGCATATTGTGGAGTCACCGTTGGACTGCCATTTCAAAAATACCTGCAACTGGATGCCTGATCCTCGCGATAGCACAGCCAAATGGCAAATCGAGAGTGACACCATGTGTCTGCGCCCCGTCACCATTACGCAACACTTTTCATTTTCTGATCTCGGGTCTGGTTTTAATGGTCATCGAGCACGTCTGTGGAGCGCAGATATTCGTTTCCTCCACAACATTCAATGTTTAGGTTTCTTCTACTCCCTGAGTCCTCCGTCAGTGGATAAGATCTCACTTTCCGTTTGCTTCACTCGTCTGGGTATGATGGGGGATCCTAACCAGTAACTAAAACATGTAACTGAAATACTTGTGTTCTCTCCTGAGCTGTTTCTACAGCATTTGGGCTAATCTAAATTCCGCTTCTAGTTTTCTATTTTTATCATCTCAAAGTAATTAATGTCCTTTATGCGTCATATTTATATTTATATATACATTTGTTTACATGTCCTTTCTTCTTTCTTCCATTTCGTCCTTCCCTTGGTGTGCGCAATCCCAGGTTTGAATGTTTGTCGTTTCGTTTTCACTTGGAGAAGCGTCTGTCGTGACCGCTGCTCACTTACGACCCCCTAGTCTCTTTCAGTTCAGCTGCTTATTCTTGTAGGGACCAATAGGGCTATAGCATTTGATTCCCTTCTTGTCTAACTTGTCTGATTGTTGTGTTTGCTAACTTCGTTCGCTTGAATTAGGGGACTTGGGCCTAAGCTATAGAATCGGGGAGCTTAATATACCACCATGTTTTGCGACTGGAGTTTATACTTTAACCTATGATGAGACACATTCGGTTGGAAATTTTATTTTAGCTGGATTTCTTCCGAGTTCGTAGCATAGCATAGCGTTCGTTCAAGGACGTAGGAGGGTATGAATAGCTCCCAGGTCGCGTTCGTAGGTGAGGTCAAAGGTCTGAAATTCGAACACTAGTCTGGGTACACAGGCGCACCGCATTCGTTACACTGAGAATCTTGTCCCTTTTATCGGTTTTATTTCTCTTCTCTTCCGTTGTAAGCATCCATATTTCATTCTCAGTATTTCTTTTTCCTCCTCCTTTCTTACTTTTAAGTGCCTGCCAGATTATTAAAGAAGAAGAAATCAGGCCAGATTGGAACGTTTGGTAGGCTTATATGTGCACGGAAAGCAGTTAAACTAATGCTTCTCTAGTGCCAATGAGGTTTTGTGGAATACCACGGTTCTCATTCTACATGGAACACGGCTCATATCAGTCTTCTCGCAGTACTTGCTTTGAACGACTTTAAGGTACGTGGGTAAGGATGCGTCCAGTGAACTAGGCTTCATAGCATTCTGTTATGTTATCTTACCCACTTCCTCTTTCAACACCTCTTCTTTTTTCCGCTAAAAATTGGCGTTCCATATCCCATCAGACATTTAGTGATTCCTAACCATGCCTATGAGCCGATGATTTGTGGCGTCCTAAAGCAGTTCTTTTCCCTAATCACTAAGCTTCTTCTTGGGTAGCTTCTGGTAGTATGGGACTGGCTAGAAGACTGTTTGCAATGATTCCTGGAAAAAGAATTGTGCATTATGCAATCATCTTGTTTGTAAAAAAGAGTTCTGTTGTGATTTAACAGTTTGTTGATTTTCTTTTCCGCTTCTACTTCAACCAATCAGCATTTAGAACCTCTTCACTTCTTTCTTTTGCCTCACCTAATTTCCCCCGTCTTATGATGCAGAAATTTGCGAGAAGTTTTGGATCTGGCCACAGGAAAGACCCTTCAGATTAGGTAATTAAGGCATTCTTATTGCTCTTATTAGCCTTGATATAGTCAACCTGACGTCATATGGTCTTCGGAACCGGTTTCTCAGTCCCTTGCTTGGCAAAACGCTCGAGTATCGTTGAATCTCAGCAGTGGGGGTGGCGATTTCAAGGTGAGACTGTCTGAGGTCTCTTCTTTTCCTTTTCTGTTTTTTCTTCCAGCCTCTTCTTTTAGCCCTTTCTTGTTAGCTTCAAGGATAGGCGTTATTCCAAAACCTACGATATTCGCCGTAGCAAGAAATTTTTCGCCTGTTGGGACACTTATGTGAACCTGAGGTTGGAAACGATCTGTAGACAAATAACAGCACTCTCTTGCAATCGTCTCTTCCTAGACTATCAGTACGATCGCTTGATATGGATCTTTTCTTCCTTTTATCGTTACTTTGGTCATCATTATTTAACCGCTTGTGTTTAGTTTAATTCTTGCCCGAAATTCGTTCAGGTTTCCAAGTGCAGACAGAATACTTTTAATTAGCATCAATGAACTTTAGACTTAGGATTGCGGATAGTTTTCTGTTCCTATTTGTCAGGTTCTTGACTCTCCATTTTTTCGCTCAACGCATTATGGTACTGTCCTAGGATTAATCCGAAGTAACTTCGTGCCACCAAGTCGACTTGTTAGAATGCGGTTTTATTGACTAAGGTTGGCTCACCTTCATCGTTCGCGTGACCATCTTTTAATCTATTTCTCGTACCCCTTTTCTCTTCATAAATCCACGTTTTTTTTTCAAGACACCCGCCATAATGCCTGTTTTCATTGTTCCAGTAATTGCCACTCTGTCCGTGATCCTGTCACAGGAGACACGATCAAGTACTGGTAAATTCCTTCTGATTAAATGTTACCAAGTACTTTCTAGTAAGCCCCATCTCTTATGGAAAAGTGATTCTGTCTTGGGGTGGCGAAGAGCCTCAGCGGATCTCATCTATAACTCGTCCACTGATTTTCAGGTGAGAGAATACCATTTGGTATTGGGGGTATTTCGTCGAATGCCTGAGGTTTCTTCTTCTCTCTCTTTCCTTTCCTTTCTCTTTCGGCCGACAAGTGAACGTACGCTCATTCCTCACCTTCTTTCCCTAGTAACTGCTATCAAATACCGGACCCAGAAACTGGGGAGCCAATTAGATACTGGTAATTTGCCTTCTACCTTCCATCCTGACTAGTCCGTAGCAAACCAAAGCTCCTGTGGAAAGGTACTGAAGCTACAAATTGGCGTAAAACCTCCGTAGATCTTCTTTCTAACTCCTCGGATTTTTCCGATTTCAAGGTAATTGTGTTCACAAACGAACTGAAATTAAATCGAGCATATTGGGGATTAGTGTGTCTCAGCTTGTTTGAAATCTCTTCCTCATAAACCTGTTCTTATCTCTTCGCCTTCTGTTGACCGTTTTTATTCTCGTCGCCATTATTGCATTTTGTTCCTTCTAGATTTTGTCGTGATATTCCGGATCCTCTAACTGGAAAGATGATTCGATACTGGTAACCGGTTTATTATTCAGAGCTCCATAATCTTTTGTTTAGTGAACCCCAAATCCTGTGGTCGACAAACTCGACAAAAATCTTCCCTACTTGGTCCAAGGCGTTAGTTAGTTTGGGTTCTGGTGAAAACGCTACGAAGAGCGATTTTCAGGTACCGGTTTCGACTTGGTTGCTCAAGTGTGTCAATTAGATAGTAGACGACATCATTAACTTTCCTGGATTATTTGCTTTCGAGTTCTTCCGCTCATTTCCTTATCCATTCTTTCTTTATTCACCATTATATAGTCGAGTTTTTTTAGTTGTAGTATATAATTGTTCAACATTCGTTCGTCACAGGCCTAAGCCTTTCTTCTTTGTTCCCGCTCTATCGGAATTACCCTTCTTTAAATCATTTGTTAAACCTATGGAACCGTGAAGTTGACAGCAATTTGATGCCACTAACCGATTAGTGTGACCAACGTGGCGGGTCGCATTTATGGTCTTTGAGGCACACGATTTGTCTATATTTCTCAGAAAGAATATGTGTCTGGCTGATTGCGTCAATTTCGTTCTCGCACTTCCCTGCCTTTCTCTTTCTTCCTATCTTCGAGTACATTATTGCCTTCAATTCTTCACTCCTCCCTCATTTTACTTTAGTCGGTGCGTTCAAGTCGCCCATCCGATTACGAGGAAGCCGTCAATCTTTTGGTGGGTTTTCCTTTAGTCTTTAGGTAACTGACTGACCTCTCTGTTAGCTCCAATGATGACCTCTGGAACATCACGGGTCCCACTTCAGGTTGGCAAAGTGTCATGGTCGATTTGACTTCCCCATCGAAAACCGATTTCCAGGTAGTCTGTCATGATCTTGGTTCAGATATTTCGGAACATCTGATGAAAACATCTTAATCTAGTTCGCAGGTTTTTGAGGAGGCCCTGCTCCCTGGGTGCCATGAGTTCATTTTCACCTATGTCCCATTGTGACCAATATTAGGCCTTCTTATTATTTGTCAGTCTTCGTTTAAGTCGAGTACCTTTTTTAGGAGAATGTTCAGACGGTTCTCATCTACGGTCTGTTTGTACTGCCTCTTTTAAATCTTGCTTTCATTCTCTTCTCTCTTTCTGTCCTATTTTTGTCTTCTTTTTTCAATCTAACTCTTCTCTCACAGATCTTGTCGTGAATTTGTGAGTCCTGAGACCGGTAAAAGGATCACTTAATTGGTAATTTCCACTTCGTGATCCGTTAAAATTTCTCTCGCTCAATCTAGCGAACCAGAAGTTCTTTGGTCAGCAAATGCCACGAATGGTGATCGACTTGGGTCCAAGCCCTAGTTAATCTGAATTCTCGGCCCCCAATGGTACCGTGAAGAGTGATTCCAGGATTACTATGATTTCTGGAAATGAATTTTTCGCGAAGAAAAATGAGTTTAGTTTATTCTGGTGCAAATGAGCCTGTGCCTGAGTCCCTCCATTCTCTTTTGAACCCTTTCTTCTTCACCGCCTCTTCTTGCCTCTCTCTGACTTTCTATCACCTCTAACACCACGTTTCTCCCGATAATTTAGTGACTGCGTTCAAGTTGTCCATCCAGTAACTGGACAAACTTCAAGTCATTGGTGGGTCATCCTCGCATCCTTAGATAATATCTAGCCTCTTGTTAGTTTCAACCAACATCTCTGGAACTTCACTGGTGCAACATCAGGTTGGCAGATTGGCAAAGTCGATCTAACTACAGTGAAGAAGAGCGACTTTCAGGTAGTCACTGTAGCTTTTCTGATAGAAGCCGCACAAGCTATCTTCTTTGTTTCTGTCATTTTTTTCCTACGAGAAAAGCTTGGTAATCTTTTGTGGATATTCATTTATCGCATTTTGCAGTTTTTCATTTTATCTCCTTTCTTCCTTCTTGCCTCACCTCACTTTCACGCTTGTTAGTATTATTACATTTGGGCCTATAACATGCAAACATTTCAGATCTCTCTGAAGTAATAGCTGAGCCTTTGGGCAAAACATCCCAAGCCCTATCCTCCGTAGGCAATACATAGCTTACCGTGCCATTCGCCTCGGACACGACTGAATTATGTAAAAAAGGAGGAACAGTAGTGGATGAAAGATGAATGTCTGTCCCTGAACCATTTTCTCTTGGGTCTTTTACCTTCTCATTTTCTTATCGTTTCATCTTCCCCTCTAATGTTTTTTCACTCAATTCAGTCGTTGTGTTCACGTCCCTGACCAAAAAGTGGAAACTTACAGGCTTTGGTAAGGTTTTCATGTGATTTCCGGATAACATTCGGTACCCCCGTTAGCTTCAGTGATGACCTCTGGAAGGCCACTGGTCCCACCTCATCTTGGGAGAACGTCAAAGTTGATCTTTCCTCATCAGCGAATAGTGACTTCCAGGTATTTCTAAGGCTTAATTCACAAATACACTTGAAAGGCACCTTTGAATTCGTGTAATTCGAATTTCCTTACCCAATAGTTTTGTCTGTTTCTTGGCCTTTCGATTTTGCCGTCTGCAGTGTAGCATACAGCATCCGCAATATAGTTCTGACTAATACCTTCTAAATGCGGCGGAATGTAGTTCTGTTACCCCCAGGTTCTTCACTCACCCTTGACACCTCATTACCGGAGCCCAGCCTCTTCAACCATGTACATCTCACACCACCACCCAAGCGGGATGCTACAATTAACAGTCGGTTCTTGTGTGTTCACTTTTTCTAGACAAAGAAAGGCACGGTAGATGTGTGTCTGTGTTAGCCTGTCCGTCCATCTTAGTTCCTTTACTGTCTCTTTTCCCTTATCCTCATTTCCTTCCCCATTTCACCACTTGCTTAATTAATTCAGTGATTGCGTTCAAGTTGCCAATCCGAAAGGTGGGAAGGCCTCAAGCGTTTGGTGGGTCATTATTCCAGTTTTGAGGTAAAATCCCGCGTTCTAATAGTTTAAAATGAAGATATATGGACGTTACAGGCCCAACCTCGGTTGGGAGACCCGCTAAAGCGGACTTGACTTCTGTGGCGAAGAGTGTTTTCACGGGTACTGTTTGTTCATCTTTTTTCTGCTATCTCCCCTAGTTTTCATTTTCAGCTCATATGCCACTTTATTTTTATGCGTTTTATGTTACCGGTTATGTGCAATGTTCTCCAGACCTCCTAAAGTCCTTTGACGGTATTTCAAAAGTTAACCAAGTTAAGTTGACTCTAGTCTTTTATTTGCTTTCTATTCATTTCCAACAACTTCGGTACATTCTTCCTTCATTTTTTTACCCATGTCACACCTTATTCTTAGAACTGTTTCGTGGGAGGCATTTCATCTCTTCGTAGTTTAGTCGATCTTTCGATCCAAATTAGTGGCATTTTTGTCTTTGTCTCTTAACTTGGTGGGGTTATAGTTAGGTCGACAGACGTTCCCGATGTGCGAAACCGATTTACTTGCATTAAGGCGCCTTTCTTCCCTCCGCTTTTACTTCGAATAGTTTCTCATTCTTCTCGTTATCCTTTTGTCGATCCGCTCAAAAGTAGCCAAAAGTGAAATTAGGGGCTAGGCGTCCCTCGCACCATTGGGTCAGCGTGGTGTGTTTGAATTCTCTCCCCTCTTGACTTGATATCTCTATCCACTTGCTCGTAATCATTCTGTTCCGTTTTTCATCAAAACCCATTTTCCACTACAGTTCTGTAGCGAGTTCGTGAAATCTAAAACGGTAAAAAGGAAAAATTCAAGCACTGGTAGATATTTTGTTTGGTTCCTATCAATCCCTTGTTTAGTGAACCAGAAACCCTGTGGTCGACAAATAGCACAAACACTGCCCCATCCTGGTCCAAGGCCACTGTTAGTCTGGAGTCTGGTGGACCCACTTTGAACGCTGACTTCCAGGTAGTTATTAAACGTCTACTTTCCTACTGGAAGAAAAAGCGATGAGATGATGTCGCTTTTAGGTTATCTAGACTTCATGCACATGGTGACGTAGTGTTCTCCCCCCAGGTCTCTGACTAAGATGCGTCTTATTTCTTCTGTCTGTAATGTCACATGAAGGTAATTTTCGTGCAAATACATTCGGTTGTAAAAGTAGACATATCCCCATCGGTTCCACTCTGTTTTTTTCAATTTTTTTCGTGAAAACTTGGAAGGCATTCAACAAACCTTCCCATCTGTCTATCAGGTTTCACCGCAAAATCGGACACCATAAGTTACATTCTTTCTACTTTTTTCTTTAAGCCATCAGAGACTAGCCTCCTTCAGCTCTTTTTGTCTTTTCTATATTTCGCGAACTCAGAAATTTTTAATAATTTTGTTGGGGCTCACTAATTGTCATTATAAGGTCCTATTTCAGTTAGGCGACCTCAGAGACTGTTTGTGTTGACTTTATTTCTCTACAAGCATATCCCTCTTCTTCTTTTTCTCCTCTCTTTACTCAAGTGTACATCTTCCATCTGTCCTTTTTAGCAATGCAAAAAAAAACGTTTCGCCCGATGTGATTTTATACTGGTGAATTCACGTTTATCTGGTTAAATGTTGGTCGGTCGAGTAACTGATAACCCTTCAGTAACCTTACCCAATTATTGGGCTTCGATTGGTTCCACAGGTGTCAGTCCTGTTTGGAAGCAAGCTTCTGTCGACCTAGGCAGTAATTTTACCTCCGATTTTCAGGTGAGACTTTGTGTCTCTATGACTATGAACTCCAGAGGGAAGGAAGGACGAGTGATTGAGGTGTGAATGTAATGGTTGGAATTGTTCGTAACTGTATCAACCCCCTACTTCGTTCCACTTTTGACTTCTTTTTGGTATCTTCCTTTAATTCCCTTTTCATCCTTTCTCTGTTGCATTAGTGACAGATTTTCGGAGGAGAGCATTCAACAACCTCAGCATTTTGAATGGCACTGGATCCCCTATTAACTCTGGTGATATCGGCGCCACTGACCCCATAACAGGTTGTAAGGATGCCCAAACCGATCTGATTTGCTCACCATAAGACTATTTTCAGTGACTCTTTATTGCTTTATCTTTTGTGTTGATAGTCGTAGTTTTTCTCTTATTCCTGCTCTTTTTCCCTTCT